>JARQOD010003030.1:0-69673 GCA_033576555.1 Oophaga sylvatica
CCCCCTGTACTGTATATAGAGGGGTCCTAGTCTCAGAGGTGAGGACCACTATACACGTCTCCCCTGTACTGTATATAGAGGGTCCTAGTCTCAGACGTGAGGACGCACTATACACGTCTCCCTGTACTGTATATAGAGGGGTCCTAGTCTCAGACGTGAGGACGCACTATACACGTCTCCCTGTACTGTATATAGAGGGGTCCTAGTCTCAGACGTGAGGACACACTATACACGTCTCCCCTGTACTGTATATAGAGGGGTCCTAGTCTCAGACGTGAGGACGCACTATACACGTCTCCCCTGTACTGTATATAGAGGGGTCCTAGTCTCAGAGGTGAGGACCACTATACACGTCTCCTCTGTACTGTATATAGAGGGGTCCTAGTCTCAGACGTGAGGACGCACTATACACGTCTCCCCTGTACTGTATATAGAGGGGTCCTAGTCTCAAGGTGAGGACGCACTATACACATCTCCCTGTACTGTATATAGAGGGGTCCTAGTCTCAGAGGTGAGGACACACTATACACGTCTCCCTGTACTGTATATAGAGGGGTCCTAGTCTCAGACGTGAGGACGCACTATACACATCTCCCCTGTACTGTATATAGAGGGGTCCTAGTCTCAGACGTGAGGACGCACTATACACGTCTCCCCTGTACTGTATATAGAGGGGTCCTAGTCTCAGACGTGAGGACGCACTATACACGTCTCCCCTGTACTGTATATAGAGGGGTCCTAGTCTCAGAGTGAGGACGCACTATACACGTCTCCCCTGTACTGTATATAGAGGGGTCCTAGTCTCAGACGTGAGGACGACTATCACGTCTCCCCTGTACTGTATATAGAGGGGTCCTAGTCTCAGAGGTGAGGACGCACTATACACGTCTCCCCTGTACTGTATATAGAGGGGTCCTAGTCTCAGAGTGAGGACACTATTACACGTCTCTCCTGTACTGTATATAGAGGGGTCCTAGTCTCAGAGGTGAGGACGCACTATACACGTCTCCCTGTACTGTATATAGAGGGGTCCTAGTCTCAGAGGTGAGGAACACTATCACGTCTCCCCTGTACTGTATATAGAGGGGTCCTAGTCTCAGAGGTGAGGACACACTATACACGTCTCCCTGTACTGTATATAGAGGGGTCCTAGTCTCAGAGTGAGGACCACTATACACTCTCCCTGTACTGTATATAGAGGGGTCCTAGTCTCAGACGTGAGGACACACTATACACGTCTCTCCTGTACTGTATATAGAGGGGTCCTAGTCTCAGAGTGAGGACGCACTATACACTCTCCCCTGTACTGTATATAGAGGGGTCCTAGTCTCAGACGTGAGGACACACTATACACGTCTCCCCTGTACTGTATATAGAGGGGTCCTAGTCTCAGAGGTGAGGACACACTATACACGTCTCTCCTGTACTGTATATAGAGGGTCCTAGTCTCAGACGTGAGGACACACTATACACGTCTCCCCTGTACTGTATATAGAGGGATCCGCATCTCAGAGGTGAGGACTTGAGATTGTGGGGTATTACCGGCGATTTAACCTGAACTTGGCCATAATTGTCGCACCGGTAACAGATCTCCTGGGCACCAAGTTAACGATGGTGAAATGGAGTCCTGCGCAGAGATGGCGTCTCAAGGACTGAAGCGGGCTCTGTGTAAGCATCCGGTTCTCATTGCCCCAGACTGAAGCAAGGAATTTGTGGCCAGACCGGTGCTTCAGAGGTTGGGAGCCATGCTGTCTCAGGAAATCAATGGTGAAGAGCATCCCATCCTGTACCTGAGCTGGAAACTCTTCTTGTGAGAAGGACTACGCCATAGTGGAGGAAGAGTGCTTGGCTATAAAGTGGGCCGTAGACACTGTGAAGTACCTCCTGCTAGGCCTCAGGTTTACGTTGGTGTCGGGCCATGCCCCTCTGAGGTGGTTGAGAGCAGAATGGTGGTAAGAATGCCCGGGTGACTAGGTGGCTCTCAGCCCTCCAAGGTTTCCACGTACAGCATAGGCCAGGGAGGTTACATGGTAATGCAGACGCTCTCTCCCAAATTCTCTGACTGATATCTGAAGGTGCCAAAACGGGGGCTTTGGGCAGAGGGGGGAATATGTCACAGAGTCACTGGCACAGTATGTGAAGGGAGATACGTGTCACTGCCATATTAGCGTCAGTGCTGTAAAACCAGTCTGTTTTTGCCTCCAACACCTAAGTGCTGAGATGGTTAATGTAACGTATGTTTTGGGCTGGTTTTGATGGACCTTCATAGAGCGGGTGGCGGAGGTCCACCATATCCCCACATGCAGAATCCTGCCAGGACCTGTGTGAGGTCAAAGTCATGTGACCATCACATGGGTGGTAAATACCTGGCCATGTGAGTCAGTGTGGTGTTGTGTCTTGAGAGAGAAGGAACTCCCACATAGCTCCCAGAGGAGCTGAGGACTGTGGGGATAACTACAGGTGAACTCTGCAGGGAATGGACTCAAGGACTGTGCAGGATAACTGCAGGTGAACTCTGCAGGGAATGGACTCATAAGGACTGTGCAGGATAACTACAGGTGAACCCTGCAGGGAATGGACTCATAAGGACTGTGCGGGATAACTGCAGGTGAACCCTGCAGGGAATGGACTCATAAGGACTGTGTGGGATAACTGCAGGTGAACCCTGCAGAGAATGGACTCATAAGGACTGTGCAGGATAACTACAGGTGAACCCTGCAGGGAATGGACTCTTAAGGACTGTGCAGGATAACTACAGGTGAACTCTGCAGAGAATGGACTCATAAGGACTGTGGGGATAACTACAGGTGCACCCTGCAGGGAATGGACTCATAAGGACTGTGCAGGATAACTACAGGTGCACCCTGCAGGGAATGGACTCATAAGGACTGTGCGGGATAACTACAGGTGAACCCTGCAGGGAATGGACTCAAGGACTGTGCAGGTGAACTCTGCAGGGAATGGACTCATAAGGACTGTGTGGGATAACTGCAGGTGAACCCTGCAGGGAATGGAATACATAAGGGAACTGTGTGCAAAGACGGAGGATAACTACAGGTGCACCCTGCAGGGAATGGACTCAAGGACTGTGCGGGATAACTACAGGTGAACACTGCAGGGAATGGACTCAAGGACTGTGCAGGATAACTACAGGTGAACTCTGCAGGGAATGGACTCATAAGGACTGTGGGGATAACTACAGGTGAACCCTGCAGGGAATGGACTCATAAGGACTGTGCAGGATAACTGCAGGTGACGGGAGAAAGCGTGATGCCGTTAATTGTGGTAGATAGGTCAGGTAAGGAAGATCTGTGGGATGGGGGAAAGATGATCAGTTCAGATTTGTCCACCTTCAGTTTGAGGAAGCGGGAGGAGAAGAAGGAGGATATGGCTGATAGACACTCGGGATTTTGGATAGCAGAGAGGTGACGTCTAGGCCAGAGAGGTAGATCTGAGTGTCGTCAGCATACAGGTGGTACTGGAATCCATGTGACCTTATGAGTTGTGTATAGGGGCAGCTCTGTATTTTGGGGTGAGCTCTGTGCATAGGGGCGAGCTCTGTATATCGAGGCGGCTCTGTATAGGGACGAGCTCTGTATATCGGGGGGGCTCTATATAGGGGCGAGCTCTGTATATCGGGGCGGCTCTGTATAGGGGCGAACTCTGTATATCGGGGCGGCTCTGTATAGGGGCGAGCTCTGTATATCGGGGCGGCTCTGTATAGGGGTGAGCCCTGTATTTCGGGTTGAGCTCTGTGCATAGGGGCGAGCTCTGTATATCGGGGCGGCTCTGTATGGGGACGAGCTCTGTATATCGGGGCGGCTCTGTATGGGGACGAGCTCTGTATATCGGGGCGGCTCTATATAGGGGCGAGCTCTGTATATCAGGGTGGCACTGTATAGGGGCGAGCCCTGTATTTCGGGTTGAGCTCTGTGCATAGGGGCGAGCTCTGTATGGGGACGAGCTCTGTATATCGGGGCGGCTCTGTATGGGGACGAGCTCTGTATATCGGGGCGGCTCTATATAGGGGCGAGCTCTGTATATCGGGGCGGCTCTGTATAGGGGCGAGCCCTGTATTTCGGGTTGAGCTCTGTGCATAGGGGCGAGCTCTGTATATCGGGGCGGCTCTGTATGGGGACGAGCTCTGTATATCGGGGCAGCTCTGTATGGGGACGAGCTCTGTATATCGGGGCGGCTCTATATAGGGGCGAGCTCTGTATATCAGGGCGGCTCTGTATAGGGGCGAGCTCTGTACTGTATATCGGGGCGGCTCTGTATAGGGGCAAGCTCTGTATATCGGGGCGGCTCTGTATAGGGGCGAGCTCTGTATATCGGGGCGGCTCTGTATATCGGGACGAGCTCTATATCGGGGCGGCTCTGTATAGGGACGAGCTCTGTATATCGGGGCGGCTCTGTGTAGGGGTGAGCTCTGTATATCGGGGCGGCTTTGGTAGGGGTGAGCTCTGTATATCGGGGCGGCTCTGTATAGGGGCGAGCTCTGTATATCGGGGCGGACTCTGTGTAGGGTGAGCTCTGTATATCGGGGCGGCTCTGTATAGGGACGAGCTCTGTATATCGGGGCGGCTCTGTGTAGGGGTGAGCTCTGTATATCGGGGCGGCTCTGTATAGGGGCGAGCTCTGTATATCGGGGCGGCTCTGTGTAGGGGCGAGCTCTGTATATCGGGCGGCTCTGTTAGGGGGAGCTCTGTATATCGGGGCGGCTCTGTATAGGGACGAGCTCTGTATATCGGGGCGGCTCTGTTAGGGTGAGCTCTGTATATCGGGGCGGCTCTGTATAGGGGCGAGCTCTTATTTCGGGTGGCTCTGTATAGGGGCGAGCTCTGTATATCGGGGGGCTCTGTATAGGGCGAGCTCTGTATATCGGGGCGGCTCTGTATAGGGCGAGCTCTGTATATCGGGGCGGCTCTGTTAGGGGAGCTCTGTATATCGGGGCGGCTCTGTATAGGGGCGAGCTCTGTATATCGGGGCGGCTCTTTAGGTGGTCTTATATCGGGGCGGCTCTGTATAGGGGCGAGCTCTGTATATCGGGGCAGGCTCTGTATGGGGACGAGCTCTGTATATCGGGGCGGCTCTTATAGGGGCGAGCTCTGTATATCGGGCGGCTCTGTATAGGGGCGAGCTCTGTACTTATCGGGGCGGCTCTGTATAGGGGCAGCTCTGTATTATCGGGGCGGCTCTGTATAGGGGCGAGCTCTGTATATCGGGGGGCTCTGTATGGGCGAGCTCTGTATATCGGGGCGGCTCTGTATAGGGACGAGCTCTGTATATCGGGGCGGCTCTGTGTAGGGGAGCTCTGTATATCGAGGGCGGCTCTGTATAGGGGTGAGCTCTGTATATCGGGGCGGCTCTGTATAGGGGCTGAGCTCTGTATGAATCGGGGCGGCTCTGTATAGGGGCGAGCTCTGTATATCGGGGCGGCTCTTATAGGGGCGAGCTCTGTATATCGGGGCGGACTCTGTATAGGGGCGAGCTCTGTATATCGGGGCGGCTCTGTTATGGGTGAGCTCTGTATATCGGGGCGGCTCTGTATAGGGGACGAGCTCTGTATATCGGGGCGGCTCTGTATAGGGGAGAGCTCTTATATCGGGGCGGCTCTGTATAGGGGGAGCTCTTTTCGGGTTGAGCTCTTGTGCATAGGGGCGAGCTCTATATCGGGGGACTCTGTTAGGGGCGAGCTCTGTATATCGGGGCGGCTCTGTATAGGGCGAGCTCTGTATATCGGGGCGGCTCTGTATAGGGACGAGCTCTGTATATCGGGGCGGCTCTGTATAGGGGCGAGCTCTGTATATCGGGGCGGCTCTGTTATCGGGGCGAGCTCTGTATATCGGGGCGGCTCTGTATAGGGCGAGCTCTGTATATCGGGGCGGCTCTGTATAGGGGCGAGCTCTGTATATCGGGGCGGCTCTGTATAGGGGCGAGCTCTGTATATCGGGGCGGCTCTGTCATAGGGGCGAGCTCTGTATATCGGGGCGGCTCTGTATAGGGACGAGCTCTGTATATCGGGGCTGCTCTATATAGGGGCGAGCTCTGTATATCGGGGCGGCTCTGTGATAGGGGCGAGCTCTGTATATCGGGGCGGCTTTATAGGGGCGAGCTCTGTATATCGGGGGCTCTGTGCATAGGGGCGAGCTCTGTATATCGGGCGGCTCTGTATAGGACGAGCTCTGTATATAGGGACGAGCTCTGTATATTGGGGCGGCTCTGTATAGGGACGAGCTCTGTATATCGGGGCTGCTCTATATAGGGCGAGCTCTGTATATCGGGCGGCTCTGGCATAGGGACGAGCTCTGTATATCGGGGCGGCTCTGTATAGGGACGAGCTCTGTATATCGGGGCGGCTCTGTATAGGGACGAGCTCTGTATATCGGGGCGGCTCTGTATAGGGACGAGCTCTGTATATCGGGGCGGCTCTGTATAGGGGCGAGCTCTGTATATCGGGGCGACAGTGACTGTGAGCCCCCAGAGGTAGGAGGGGGTCACAGGATCCCGACAGTGACTGATAGACCACCAGAGGTAGAGACGAGACCCCCGAGTGACTAGAGTGACCACCAGAGGTAGGAGCTCACAGAGACCCCGACAGTGACTGATGAGACCACCAGAGGTAGGAGCGTCACAGAGATCCCCCGACAGTGACTGATAGACCACCAGAGGTAGGAGCGTCACAGAGACCCCCCACAGTGACTGATAGACCACCAGAGGTAGGAGCATCACAGAGACCCCCGACCATGACTGATGAGACCACCAGAGGTAGGAGCGTTACAGAGACCCCCGACAGTGACTGATGAGACCACCAGAGGTAGGAGCGTCACAGAGACCCCGACGTGACTGATAGGACCACCAGAGGTAGGAGCGTCACAGAGACCCCCGACCATGACTGATGAGACCACCAGAGGTAGGAGCATCACAGAGATCCCCCGACAGTGACTGATAAGACCACCAGAGGTAGGAGCGTCACAGAGACCCCCGACAGTGACTGATGAGCCACCAGAGGTAGGAGCGTCACAGAGACCCCCGACCAGTGACTGATAGAGACCACCAGAGGTAGGAGCTCACAGAGACCCCCGACCTGACTGATAGACCACCAAGGTAGGAGCGTCACAGAGACCCGACCTGACTGTAAGACCACCAGAGTAGGAGCGTCACAGAGATCCCCGACTGACTGATAGACCACCAGAGGTAGGAGCGTCACAGAGACCCCGACAGTGACTGATAAGACCACCAGAGGTAGGAGCTTCACAGAGACCCCTGACCATGACTGATGAGACCACCAGAGGTAGGAGCTTCACAGAGACCCCCGACCTGACTGATGAGACCACCAGAGGTAGGAGCATCACAGAGACCCCCTGACCCTGACTGATAAGACCACCAGAGGTAGGAGCGTCAAGAGACCCCCGACAGTGACTGATAGACCACCAGAGGTAGGAGCGTCACAGAGACCCCCGACTGACTGATAAGACCACCAGAGGTAGGAGCATCACAGAGACCCCCGACCCTGACTGATAGACCACCAGAGGTAGGAGCGTCACAGAGATCCCCGACCCTGACTGATAAGACCACCAGAGGTAGGAGCGTCACAGAGACCCCCCGACAGTGACTGATGAGACCACCAGAGGTAGGAGCGTCACAGAGACCCCTGACAGTGACTGATAGGACCACCAGAGGTAGGAGCGTCACAGAGACCCCCGACCTGACTGATGAGACCACCAGAGGTAGGAGCTCACAGAGATCCCCCGACTGACTGATAGACCACCAGAGGTAGGAGCGTCAGAGACCCCCGACTGTGACTGATAGACCACCAGAGGTAGGAGCGTCACAGAGACCCCTGATCCTGACTGATAAGACCACCAGAGGTAGGAGCTCACAGAGACCCCCGACCCCGACTGATATGACCACAAGAGGTAGGAGCGTCACAGAGACCCCCGACCCTGACTGATAAGACCACCAGAGGTAGGAGCGTCACAGAGACCCCCGACAGTGACTGATGAGCCCACCAGAGGTAGGAGCGTCACAGAGACTCCCGACAGTGACTGATAGGACCACCAGAGGTAGGGCGTCACAGAGACCCCCGACCCTGACTGATAGACCACCAGAGGTAGGAGCGTCACAGAGACCCCCGACTGACTGATAGCCACCAGAGGTAGGAGCGTCACAGAGATCCCCGACAGTGACTGATGACCACAAGGTAGGAGCGTCACAGGGATCCCCGACGTGACTGATAGGACCACCAGAGGTAGGGCGTCACAGAGACCCCCACATGACTGATAGCCACCAGAGGTAGGAGCATCACAGAGACCCCCCGACAGTGCTGATAAGACCACCAGAGGTAGGAGCTCACAGAGATCCCCGACCATGACTGATAGGACCACCAGTGTAGGGCGTCACAGAGCCCGCCGTATCTAATCCTCCATGTGTGATACGACTGCTGAGCCGTGGTATCACATCCTACTCCTGTGATAAACTGACTGCTGAGCCGTGTATCTAACTCCGAGTGATACTGACTGTAGAGCGTGATCTATCTATCCTGTGTGATACTGACTGCTGAGCGTGTTCTAATCCTTCCTGTGTGATACTGACTGCTGAGCCGTGTATCTAATCCTGTGTGATACTGACTGCTGAGCCGTGTATCTAATCCTATCCTGTGTGATACTCACTGCTGAGCCGTGTATCTAATCCTCTCCTGTGTGATACTCACTGCTGAGCCGTGTATCCAATCCTCTCCGGTGTGATACTGTCGGCTGCGCTGTGTATCTAATCCCTCCTTATTCCGGTCCTGTCCGCGGCTCGTGATCTCTTACAGGTCACACGATGCGTAGCTGGATTGATAAATTAATTCCCCAGCCTCCAGAGACCCCCAGGAAGGCTCCTCCTGATGGTGCGGACGTGGTCCCCACGGCCCCTTCCCGTCATGATGAGGTGAGTACAGTGGTGGACACTATGGGGCATCGGTGGGCGCAGGGGGCTCTAGAAGGACAAGTATTCACCTCCCCCATTATTACCATTGTGATGAGACGGCCGCACCTGTTTTATATTTCAGAACGTGATCTGTACAAAGAAAGAGGCCACAGACGCCCCCACAGGTGAGCGCTGCCCCCGCTCCCCCACTATAGGACCGCTGCCGCTGATCGTGTTATGTGGATAGTTGGATGGACGGTCACTGGAGCAGGGGTTATTGGTTACATCGTGTTGGTCCCAAGGCATGGCTGGCTCTGGGCCCCCGTCCTCTTGGTGGTTTGGGGGGTTACTTGATGGCATAGCTGGCTCTGGGCCCCCGTCCTCTTGGTGGCATGGCTTTCTCGGGCACTGTCCTCTTGGTGGCATGACTTTCTTGGGACCCTGTCCTTTTGGTGGCATGGCTTTCTCTTGGCCCTGTCCTCTTGGTGGCATGGCTTTCTCTTGGCCCTGTCCTCTTGGTGGCATTGCTTTCTCGGGGCCCCGTCCTCTTGGTGGCATGGCTTTCTCGGGGCCCTGTCATCTTTGGTGGCATGGCTTTCTCAGGGGCTCCCAACTTGGTGTTATGGCTTCAGAAGCTGTGCATGGGACGTACTTGGACGTTCCAACATGACAACGATCCAAAACACAAGGCCAAGTCGACCCATCATTGGCTACAGCAGAACAAAGTGAAGTTTCTGGAGTGGCCATCTCAGTCTCCTGACCTCCGTATCATTGAGCCACTCTGGGGAGATCTCAGTTCCTGCTAGACAGCCCAGGAATTTACAGGAACTGGAGGCTTTTTACAAAGAAGAGTGGGCAGCTTTACCGAGAAAATAAAGAACCTCATCCACAACTACCACAAAAGACTTCAAGCTGTCACTGATGTTAGAGGGGGCAACACACGGTATTAAGAAATGGGGTATGTGAACTTTTGATCAGGGTCATTTGGATGTTTTGGGTTGTCATTATGATTAAAAAGAGAAAACACAGTAGTGACAATAAATGGCTTCACCCGACCACTAACCATGAGTGGAGGAAAAGGTTTGGTGTTATCATTCATGTTCTCTGAAAAAGGCCAAAAAAGCAAAAGTTCCGCCGGGGTATGTAAACTTTTGAGCACGACTGTACGACATGGGGCAGGTTGTTCTGATTCTCCGTGTCTTTTCAGTTGATGCCGGCGCTCAGGATGGGGGTTCAGCATCTGATAAGAGGTACGATGTCTTCCGTCTGATCTTGGCCTCCTTTCCTCATCCTCCATAACTAGGGGCCCTTTGTTGACTTGCAGTTCTGGGGGCGTTCTTGGCTGGCTCACACAAGGACTGGGGAAGGTGGTCCCTCAACCTGTGGACAGTCCACTCGTAGCAAGAGAAAACCAGGAGTGACGGAGCCGGTTGTGGAGCACATGTTGGACACCCCTAAGTCGAGCTTGGTAATAATGGGTCTGGTTTTTGGTGAAATGCTCTGTGCTGTTCCCGTCTCCGGTTTGCCGGTCGTTCGTACCGGTATCATGTGATGTGTGTGGCTGGTTGTGGAGCACATGTTGGACACCCCTAAGTTGAGCTTAGTAATAATATGTCTGGTTTTGGTGGAATGCTCGGTGCTGTTGCCTTCCCCGGTTTGCCGGTTATTCGTACCGGTATCATGTGATGTGTGTGGCCGGTTGTGGCGCACATGCTGGACACCCCTAAGTCGAGCTTGGTAATAATGGGTCTGGTTTTGGTGGCATGCTCTGTGCTGTTCCCATCCTCGGTTTGCCGGTCATTCTTACCGGTATCATGTGATGTGTGTGGCTGGGTGTGGAGCACATGTTGGACACCCCTAAGTCGATCTTGGTAATAATGGGTCTGGTTTTGGTGGAATGCTCTGTGCTGTTCCCTTCCTCGGTTTGCTGGTCATTCGTACCGGTATCTTGTGATGTGTGTGGCTGGGTGTGGAGCACATGTTGGACACCCCTAATTCGAGCTTGATAATAATGGGTCTGTTTTTGGTGGAATGCTCTGTGCTGCTGTTCCCGTCCTCGGTTTGCCGGTCGTTCGTACCGGTATCATGTGATGTGTGTGGCCGGGTGTGGAGCACATGTTGGACACCCCTAAGTCGAGCTTGGTAATAATGGGTCTGGTTTTGGTGGAATGCTCTATGCTGTTCCCGTCCTCGGTTTGCCGGTCATTCGTACCGGTGTCATGTGATGTGTGTGGCTGGGTGTGGAGCACATGTTGGACACCCCTAAGTCGAGCTTGGTAATAATGGGTCTGGTTTTGGTGGAATGCTCTATGCTGTTGCCTTCCCCGGTTTGCCAGTTATTCGTATCGGTATCATGTGATGTGTGTGGCCGGGTGTGGAGTACATGTTGGACACCCCTAAGTTGAGCTTGGTAATAATGGGTCTGATTTTGGTGGAATACTCTGTGCTGTTCCCGTCCTCGGTTTGCCGGTCGTTCGTATCGGTATCATGTGATGTGTGTGGCCGGGTGTGGAGCACATGTTGGACACCCCTAAGTTGAGCTTGGTAATAATGGGTCTGGTTTTGGTGGAATGCTCTATGCTGTTGTCTTCCCCGGTTTGCCGGTCGTTCGTACCGTTATCATGTGATGTGTGTGGTCGGGTGTGGAGCACATGTTGGACACCCCTAAGTCGAGCTTGATAATAATAGGTCAGGTTTTGGTGGAATGCTCTGTGCTGTTCCCGTCCTCGGTTTGCCGGTCGGTCGTACCGGTATCATGTGATGTGTTGGCCGGGTGTGGAGCACATGTTGGACACCCCTAAGTTGAGCTTGGTATTAATGGGTCTGGTTTTGGTGGAATGCTCTGTGCTGTTCCCGTCCTCGGTTTGCCGGTCATTCGTACCGGTATCATGTGATGTGTGTGGCCGGGTGTGGAGCACATGTTGGACACCCCTAAGTCGAGCTTGGTAATAATGGGTCTGGTTTTGGTGGAATGCTCTGTGCTGTTCCCGTCCTCGGTTTGCCGGTCATTCTTACCGGTATCATGTGATGTGTGTGGCCGGGTGTGGAGCACATGTTGGACACCCCTAAGTCGAGCTTGGTAATAATGGGTCTGGTTTTGGTGGAATGCTCTGTGCTGCTGTTCCCGTCCTCGGTTTGCCGGTCGTTCGTATCGGTATCATGTGATGTGTGTGGCCGGTTGTGGAGCACATGTTGGACACCCCTAAGTCGAGCTTGGTAATAATGGGTCTGGTTTTGGTGGAATGCTCTGTGCTGTTCCCGTCCTCGGTTTGCCGGTGTTCGTACCGGTGTCATGTGATGTGTGTGGCCGGGTGTGGAGCACATGTTGGACACCCCTAAGTCGAGCTTGGTAATAATGGGTCAGGTTTTGGTGGAATGCTCTGTGCTGCTGTTCCTGTCCTCGGTTTGCCGGTCATTCGTACCGGTATCATGTGATGTGTGTGGCCGGTTGTGGAGCACATGTTGGACACCCTAAGTCGAGCTTGGTAATAATGGGTCTGGTTTTGGTGGAATACTCTGTGCTGCTGTTCCGGTCCCCGGTTTGCCGGTCGTTCGTACCGGTATCATGTGATGTGTATGGCCGGTTGTGGCGCACATGTTGGACACCCCTAAGTCGAGCTTGGTAATAATGGGTCTGGTTTTGGTGGAATGCTCTGTGCTGTTCTCGTCCTCGGTTTGCCGGTCGTTCGTACCGGTGTCATGTGATGTGTGTGGCCGGGTGTGGAGCACATGTTGGACACCCCTAAGTCGAGCTTGGTATAATGGGTCTGGTTTTGGTGGAATGCTCTGTGCTGCTGTTCCCGTCCTCGGTTTGCCGGTCGTTCGTACCGGTGTCATGTGATGTGTGTGGCCGGGTGTGGAGCACATGTTGGACACCCTAAGTCGAGCTTGGTAATAATGGGTCTGGTTTTGGTGGAATACTCTGTGCTGCTGTTCCCGTCCTCGGTTTGCCGGTCGTTCGTACCGGTGTCATGTGATGTGTGTGGCCGGGTGTGGAGCACATGTTGGACACCCCTAAGTCGAGCTTGGTAATAATGGGTCTGGTTTTGGTGGAATGCTCTGTGCTGTTCCCGTCCCCGGTTTGCCGGTCATTCGTACCGGTGTCATGTGATGTGTGTGGCCGGCTGTCGGTCATCGTCGCCTGTGATTTTGCTGCGGCCCCTCAGTTACTTCTTTTGTTTCGGTTTCAGATGGTGGCGGCGGTCAGTGACCCAGGTAAGCAGCGGTGGCCATGACGAAGGTCTGCTCATCACTGGGAAGAGCCGCCATTTACATTTCCTTTTGCTTTCTTTCACAGTGGATAATATGACGGAGATCATCCCCGTGGAGCACAGTGACAGGTACGGGCGCACAGCAGGACACCCCACAGTACACACATGACCTCCAGTCATCCATGACACCTGCTCCATGGGGGTACAATGTCTGCCCCCACATCTTAGCCATATTGGAGCGCCCTGCTGGCGGCCCTATTTCCCGTCAGCCAGCGTTCCCAGTGCCTCACACTGTCACCGCCACTCACCAGCCTCTTCGTGCCACTGCAGCTCCTCACACCGCGTCCTGTCCTGGTTGTCCCACGGCCTGGAGAAGGTCATCCCTCAACCAACATGGAGTCTGAAGGCGAGTCCAGGTGCCGGTGCTGAGCCCAGTGCTGACGATGAAGAGCAGGTACATGGCAGCGTGGTGTACAGGCTGGACCTGGGGAGTCTTCTGCGCCCCTCTAACCTTCCTCTCTTCTGATTACTCAACAGAAGCCACAGCCAGAAAAAGTGGAAGGTGGGTGCTCCGGACCCTCAGGAGGTGGCGGGAAGAGTGTATGGACGGAGCATAGACCGTGAAGCCCCTAACATGGCAACTAGGGGAGGTTATAATGTGACTGCGGAGGCTGGAGGTTATAGTGTGACGGTGGAGGCTGGAGCGTGTAATGTGACGGTGGAGGCTGGAGCGTGTAATGTGACGGTGGAGGCTGGAGCGTGTAATGTGACGGTGGAGGCTGGAGCGTGTAATATGACGGTGGAGGCTGGAGCGTGTAATGTGACGGAGGAAGCTGGAGGTTATAGTGTGACGGTGGAGGCTGGAGCATGTAATGTGACGGAGGAGGCTGGAGCGTGTAATGTGACGGAGGAGGCTGGAGGTGATAGTGTGTCGGTGGAGGCTGGAGGTTATAGTGTGACGGTGGAGGCTGGAGCGTGTAATGTGACGGAGGAGGCTGGAGGTGATAGTGTGTCGGTGGAGGCTGGAGGTTATAGTGTGACGGAGGAGGCTGGAGCGTGTAATGTGACGGAGGAGGCTGGAGGTGATAGTGTGTCGGTGGAGGCTGGAGGTTATAGTGTGACGGTGGAGGCTGGAGCGTGTAATGTGACGGAGGAGGCTGGAGGTGATAGTGTGTCGGTGGAGGCTGGAGGTTATAGTGTGACGGTGGAGACTGAAGGTGATATTGTGACGGTGGAGGCTGGTGCGTGTAATATGACGGAGGAGGCTGGAGCATGTAATGTGACGGAGGAGGCTGGAGCGTGTAATGTGACAGTGGAGTCTGGAGGTTATAATGTGACGGTGGAGTCTGGAGGTGATAGTGTGTCGGTGGAGGCTGGAGGTTATAGTGTGACGGTGGAGGCTGGAGCGTGTAATGTGACGGTGGAGGCTGGAGCGTGTAATGTGACGGTGGAGGCTGGAGCGTGTAATGTGACGGTGGAGGCTGGAGCGTGTAATATGACGGTGGAGGCTGGAGCGTGTAATGTGACGGAGGAAGCTGGAGGTTATAGTGTGACGGTGGAGGCTGGAGCATGTAATGTGACGGAGGAGGCTGGAGCGTGTAATGTGACGGAGGAGGCTGGAGGTGATAGTGTGTCGGTGGAGGCTGGAGGTTATAGTGTGACGGTGGAGGCTGGAGCGTTGTAATGTGACGGAGGAGGCTGGAGGTGATAGTGTGTCGGTGGAGGCTGGAGGTTATAGTGTGACGGAGGAGGCTGGAGCGTGTAATGTGACGGAGGAGGCTGGAGGTGATAGTGTGTCGGTGGAGGCTGGAGGTTATAGTGTGACGTGGAGGCTGGAGCGTGTAATGTGACGGAGGAGGCTGGAGGTGGTTAGTGTGTCGGTGGAGGCTGGAGGTTTAGTGTGACGTGTGGAGACTGAAGGTGTATTGTGACGGTGGAGGCTGGTGCGTGTAATATGACGGTAGGAGGCTGGAGCATGTAATGTGACGGAGGATGGCTGGAGCGTGTAATGTGACAGTGGAGTCTGGAGGTTATAATGTGACGGAGGAGGCTGGAGGTGATAGTGTGTCGGTGAGGCTGGAGGTTATAGTGTGACTGTGTGGAGGCTGGAGTGTGTAATGTGACGGGGAGGCTGGAGGTGATAGTGTGTCGGTGGAGGCTGGAGGTTTAAGTGTGACGGTGGAGACTGAAGGTGATATTGTGACGGTGGAGGCTGGTGCGTGTAATATGAACGGAGGCTGGAGATGTAATGTGACGGAGGAGGCTGGAGCGTGTAATGTGTACAGTGGAGTCTGGAGGTTATAATGTGAGGTGGAGTCTGGAGGTTATAATGTGACGGTGGAGACTGGAGCGTGTAACGTAACAGCGGAGAATGGAGGTGTAATATGACGGAGGAGGCTGGAGCGTGTAATGTGACGGAGGAGGCTGGAGCGTGTAATGTGACAGTGGAGTCTGGAGGTTATATGTGACGGTGGAGTCTGGAGGTTATAATGTGACGGTGGAGACTGGAGTGTGTAATGTGACGGGAGGAGGCTGGAGGTGATAGTGTGTTGGTGGAGGCTGGAGGTTATAGTGTGACGGTGGAGACTGAAGGTGAATTGTGATGGTGGAGGCTGGAGCGTGTAATATGACGGAGGAGGCTGGAGCATGTAATGTGACGGAGGAGGCTGGAGCGTGTAATGTGACAGTGGAGTCTGGAGGTTATAATGTGACGGTGAGGTCTGGAGGTTATAATGTGACGGTGAGATGACTGGAGCGGATGTGTAATGACGTGGACTGAGCGTGAATGGACGCGTGAGTTTAATGTGATGGCTGGATGTTGTCATTGAGGCTGGATGTTGTAATGTGACGGCTGGATGTTGTAATGTGACGGCTGGATGTTGTCATATGACGGCTGGATGTTGTAATGTGACGGCTGGATGTTGTAATGTGACGGCTGGATGTTGTCATTGACGGCTGATGTTGTCATGTGACGGCTGGATGTTGTAATGTGACGGCTGGATGTTGTCATGTGACGGCTGGATGTTGTCATGTGAAGCTGATGTTGTAAGGAAGCTATGTTGTCATGTGACGGCTGGATGTTGTCATGTGACGGCTGGATGTTGTCATGTGAAGGCTGGATGTTGTAACTGTGAGGCTGGATGTTGTATGTGACGGCTGGATGTTGTCATGTGACGGCTGGATGTTGTCATGTGACGGCTGGATGTTGTCATGTGACGGCTGGATGTTGTACTGTGACGCTGGATGTTGTCATGTGACGGCTGGATGTTGTAATGTGACGGCTGGATGTTGTCAGTGACGGCTGGATGTTGTCACGTGACGGCTGGATGTTGTACGTGACGGCTGGATGTTGTCACGTGACGGCTGGATGTTGTCACGTGACGGCTGGATGTTGTAATGTGACGGCTGGATGTTGTAATGTGACGGCTGGATGTTGTCATGTGACGGCTGGATGTTGTCATGTGACGGCTGGATGTTGTCATGTGAAGGCTGGATGTTGTAACGTGACGGCTGGATGTTGTAACGTGACGGCTGGATGTTGTACGAGCTGATTTGTACGTGACGGCTGGATGTTGCATGTACGGCTGGATGTTGTCATGTAAGCTGGATGTTGTAACGTGACGGCTGGATGTTGTAAGTGACGGCTGGATGTGTTGTGATAGTGCTGGACGGCTGGATTTGTAGTGAGCTGATGTTGTACGTGACGTGGATGTTGTCATGTGAGGCTGGAGTGTGGTTGTAGACGTGTTGTACTGGCTGGATGTTGTCATGTGACGGCTGGATGTTGTCATGTGACGGCTGTGTGATTGTGTGTATGTTGACGGCTGGATGGTGTGTGTAACGTGACGGCTGGATGTTGTAAGTGACGGCTGGATGTTGTCATGTGACGGCTGGATGTTGTGAATGTGACGGCTGGATGTTGTCATAGGTGGGTGTGTCATGTGAGTGATGTTGTATTAACTGTTTGACCGTGTGAGTGAATTGTTGTCATGTGACGGCTGGATGTTGTCAATGTGAACTGTGTGGATGTTTGTCATGTGACGGCTGGATTTGTAATGAGTGATGTTGCCTGTGTGACTGGCTGGATGTTGTAAGTGACGGCTGGATGTTGTCAGTGACGGCTGGATGTTGTCATGTGACGGCTGGATGTTGTAAGTGACGCTGGATGTTGTCCGTGACGGATGTATGGTATGTTGTCATGTGACGGCTGGATGTGTATGTGCGGATGGATTGTGATGTTAGTGACGGCTGGTGTTGTAACTGGAGGCTGATGTTGTCAGTGACGGCTGGTGTTTCAGTGAGCTGGATGTTGTCAGTGACGGCTGGATTTGTCAGTGACGGCTGATGTTGTAGTGAGGCTGGATGTTGTAGGACGGCTGGATGTTTAGTGAGCTGGATGTTGTAGTGACGGCTGGATGTTGTAATGAGCTGGATGTTGTAAGTGAGGCTGGATGTTTCAGTGACGGCTGGATGTTGTAAGTGAGGCTGATGTTGTAGTGACGCTGGATGTTGTAGTGACGGCTGGATGTTGAAGTGACGGCTGGATGTGTAAGTGACGGCTGGATGTTGTATGTGAGGCTGGATGTTGTCATGTGACGCTGATGTTGTAAGTGAAGCTGGATGTTGTCATGTGACGGCTGGATGTTGTAATGTGAAGGCTGGATGTTGTCATGTGAGGCTGGATGTTGTCATGTGAAGCGGATGTTGTAGTGAAGCTGGATGTTGTAGTGAGCTGGATGTTTCATGTGAGCTGGATGTTGTCATGTGACGGCTGGATGTTGTATGTGAAGCTGGATGTTGTAAGTGAAGGCTGGAGTTGTCATGTGACGGCTGGATGTTGTAAGTGAAGCGGATGTTGTCATGTGACGGCTGGATGTTGTAAGTGAGTGATGTTGTAAGGAGCTGGATGTTGTCATGTGAGCTGGATGTTGTCATGTGACGGCTGGATGTTGTCTTGAAGCTGGATGTTGTAGTGAGTGGATGTTGTCATGTGACGGCTGGATGTTGTATGGAGGCTGGATGTTGTCATGTGACGGCCTGGATGTTTCATGTGACGCTGGATGTTGTATGAGCGGATGTTGTAAGTGACGGCTGGATGTTGTATGTGAGCTGGATGTTGTCATGAGCGGCATGGAGTAGTTGTCAGTGACGGCTGGATGTTGTAGTGAGGCTGGATGTTGTAGTGACGCTGGATGTTGTAAGTGAGCTGATGTTGTAGTAGCTGATTGTAGTGAGCTGGATGTTGTACGTGACGGCTGGATGTTGTCATGACGGCTGAGTTGTCAGTGACGGCTGGATGTTGTAAGTACGCTGGATTTTAGAGGTGATGTTGTACGTGACGGCTGTGTTGTAACCGGACGCTGATGTTGTCAGTGAGGCTGTGTGTCAAGCTGATGTAGTACGCTATGTCAGGACGGCTGAGCTGGATGTTGTAAGTGACGGCTGATGTTGTCATGTGACGGCTGGATGTTGTCATATGACGGCTGGATGTTGTAAGTGAAGCTGGATGTTGTAACGTGAAGGCTGGATGTTGTCATGTGACGGCTGGATTGTTGTAATGTGAAGGCTGGATGTTGTCATGTGAGGCTGGATGTTGTCATGTGAACGGCTGGATGTTGTAATGTGAAGCTGGATGTTGTCATGTGAAGCTGGATGTTGTCATGTGAAGCTGGATGTTGTCATGTGACGGCTGGATGTTGTCATGTGACGGCTGGATGTTGTAATGTGAAGGCTGGATGTTGTCATGTGACGGCTGGATGTTGTAATGTGAAGCTGGATGTTGTCATGTGACGGCTGGATGTTGTAAGTGAAGCTGGATGTTGTACGTGACGGCTGGATGTTGTCATGTGACGGCTGGATGTTGTCATGTGACGGCTGGATGTTGTCATGTGAGGCTGGATGTTGTAACGTGACGGCTGGATGTTGTCAGTGACGGCTGGATGTTGTCAGTGACGCTGGATGTTGTCAGTGACGGCTGGATGTTGTCACGTGACGGCTGGATGTTGTCACGTGACGGCTGGATGTTGTAACGTGACGGCTGGATGTTGTAACGTGACGGCTGGATGTTGTACATGTGACGGCTGATGTTTCATGTGAGGCTGGATGTTGTCATGTGACGGCTGGATGTTGTCATGTGACGGCTGGATGTTGTAATGTGAAGGCTGGATGTTGTCATGTGGACGGCTGGATGTTGTAATGTGAAGCTGGATGTTGTCATGTGACGGCTGGATGTTGTAATGTGAAGCTGGATGTTGTAACGTGACGGCTGGATGTTGTCATGTGACGGCTGGATGTTGTCATGTGACGGCTGGATGTTGTCATGTGACGGCTGGATGTTGTACTGTGAGCTGGATGTTTCATGTGACGGCTGGATGTTGTCATGTGACGGCTGGATGTTGTAATGTGAAGGCTGGATGTTGTCATGTGACGGCTGGATGTTGTAATGTGAAGCTGGATGTTGTCATGTGACGGCTGGATGTTGTAATGTGAAGCTGGATGTTGTAACGTGACGGCTGGATGTTGTCATGTGACGGCTGGATGTTGTCATGTGACGGCTGGATGTTGTAATGTGACATATCACTGGTGACAGTTTTTTTTCACCAGAAGTAATTGTTGCTCCGGTGACCCAGGCTGTCAGTTCCGTTCCACCAGCCCCGCCTGTCACCGCAGACGTACAATCAGTGGTCACCTCAGAAGTGGAGGCTGCCTTAGTGGACAAAACGTCAGAATCGAGGTACGCCCTTAACAATGGCTCCTAAGAGGAGCCCCGAGTTCTGCACGGTGGTCGCTCCGAAGAGGACGTCCCCTTGCACTGGTCTCCGCCCACTTCCACCGCATGTCACACCCCTCTCTTGTTTGCTGCCCCTGGTGGTTTAATAGGGAATGACCTTGTCTTGCAGTGCTGGGAGCGGAGTATTAAACTGGCTCAAGCTGGGATTTGGAAAAGTGGTGCCACAACCAGAGATGGCAGCTGTGGCCCCAAAGAATGTGAAGGTAAGTGAGGGCCACCAGCGTGTGAGAAGCAGCACCACTCCATAGTGTGTGCACAGCACCAACTCTCCGTGTGGCACCGTACGTGTGTGGCTATAACACCCTGAAGAGCAGAAGGGTAACCACCCTCGGAGGGTCTCTCAGGCTCCACGTTTCTCCATCCATGACTGCTTCTAACGTGGGCACCACCATTCTATACAAACACATCTCAATAATGAAGTGCCAGTGCAGAAGCAAAGTCACACCGGTCCTCAGACCCCCGCCAGAAGAAGCGAGCGGCGAAACGGCATCCGTGGTGTAGACATCTCTGACTCCCCTCCAGGTAATATACTGCAGATCATCAGTGCCGGGGTAACGTCATCAGTGCCGGGGTGATGTCGTCAGTGCCGGGATGATGTCGTCAGTGCCGGGTAACGTCGTCAGTGCCGGGGTGATGTCCAGGATCTTCTCTTCCAGGTTGTCTCTCTTCTGATGTCTAATGATGGAGACGCAGCGTGCGATTGGTTGTAGGATCAGTAGAATCCGTCCTCTGACCCGGCCTTCTCCTCACCACCTGACCCTGCTCCATGGAGAATGTCTTGTGTCTGAATGATCTTTGCACTGGCACTTCACTAGATAATGTGTCTGGCGTTATGGTGTATTCCGGCATTTGTTCTGCCGTCCACTTTTTGTACTTGGTTGTAAACTCGCGCCAACGCTTCTGACGATATTGAAGTTGAGGCTTCTTCCCCTTTTTTGGGCCGTCCTTTCAGACTTGTGTACCACGCGTCGCAGGTGCTGACATGGACGTCTGTGATCTCGCTATTATGGAGCGTACGAGCCTCCTCCACGGGCGGGCTTGTCGCCCAGAACTGATAGACCTTGTGATGAGCCGACTTGGTGACTCCGATATTTTGCCCGGACGGCCACCTCTTGGCTTCTGAATGGATGGACTTTATTTCGTATTCTTCCAGCTGTCTTGGCGCTCACATGATGCAGTTTGGCAATTTTCTTGGCCGAGGGACCTCTATCGATGAGCTGGATGATGAGGTTCCTCTATTCTTGGGAAATCGTCATGGCGGCTCCTCGACTCCAACCAGTGATCTTTCACTTGGGAATCATCCTCCTAACACACGGAGATATTAGGGGATGTGAGGACAGGGTGTATGTTGTAGTATTCAGGAAGAAAAAGATTATTCCACCACCAGTAACAGTGACATGACGAGAATAACTAATCATATGCTAAATAGCTACAAGTCACATTTATGTCTGAGACATCCAAGATGGTTGTCCATGAGATGATGGTGGTCTCACGTCAGAAGCAGCGGATGGTGAGATATGGAGCCTGAGAGTCAGAAGGTCAGAACATCAGTGACCTGCTCCACACTGCACACTATAGAGAGAGGCAGAAGGGGCACCAGAGACAAGTCCGGGGCTTGTGGAGGCCGAGGCATTAAGCTCAGGCTCCATCCCTCCTCCGTCACATCACCTGGATGTTCTGGGTCATTGTCCTGTGTCACAAATGATGGGATGGCAGCGGCTATAGGGCCACGAGGAATCATGTACCTGTGATAAATCACCATCAGCAGAGGTCCCTCCATCACACCGCCCCTCTCTGCTTCACGCACCCCCACCATCACATGGCCCCTCAGTGCTTCATGCACCCCCACCATCACATGGCCCCTCAGTGCTTCACGCACCCCCACCATCACATGGCCCCTCAGTGCTTCACGCACCCCCACCATCACAAGGCCCCTCAGTGCTTCATGCACCCTCACCATCACATGGCCCCTCAGTGCTTTACGCACCCTCACCATCACATGGCCCCTCCGTGCTTCACGCACCCCCACCATCACAAGGCCCCTTAGTGCTTTACGCACTCCCGCCATCATATGGCCCCTCCGTGCTTCACGCACCCCCACCATCACATGGCCCCTCAGTGCCCTTCACGCACCCCCACCATCACAAGGCCCCTTAGTGCTTTACGCACCCCCACCATCACATGGCCCCTCAGTGCTTCACGCACCCCCACCATCACAAGGCCCCTTAGTGCTTCACGCACCCCCAACATCACAAGGCCCCTTAGTGCTTTACCCACCCCCACCATCACACCACCCCTCTGTGGTTCATGCATCCCCACCATCACATGGCCCCTCCGTGCTTCATGCATCCCCACCATCACATGGCCCCTCCGTGCTTCACGCACCCCCACCGTCACAAGGCCCCTTAGTGCTTCACGCACCCCCAACATCACAAGGCCCCTTAGTGCTTTACCCACCCCCACCATCACACCACCCCTCTGTGGTTCATGCATCCCCACCATCACATGGCCCCTCCGTGCTTCATGCATCCCCACCATCACATGGCCCCTCCGTGCTTCACGCACCCCCACCGTCACAAGGCCCCTTAGTGCTTCACGCACCCCACCATCACAAGGCCCCTTAGTGCTTCACGCACCCCACCATCACAAGGCCCCTTAGTGCTTCACGCACCCCCACCATCACATGGCCCCTCCGTGCTTCACGCACCCCCACCATCACAAGGCCCCTTAGTGCTTCACGCACCCCCAACATCACAAGGCCCCTTAGTGCTTTACCCACCCCCACCATCACACCACCCCTCTGTGGTTCATGCACTTCCCACAATTACATCACCCCACCATGATTCTCGCTAGCTCTACACAAGTAGGAACCATCAACTCGCCTCTTCTGCATCTCACAAACATGGCGTTTGGCACCAAACCTCTCACATTCTGACTCCTCAGAGCACAGTAGGCTTCCACTGATCTCATGTCCGGTCCTGGTGTTATTCGGTCTATACAAGCCTCTTCTTATTTGCTGTAATCCGTTTTGGCTTCTGTGCAGTAATTCGGTTATTGAGGTGGCTGCTCAGTCTCTGGACAGCTGATACTGAGATGTGTCTGCTGCTTGATGTCTGGGCATCATTTATGAGCTTCTGTCACTTTCTGAGGCTGGCTTCTGTGATGAACTTGTCCTCTGCAGCAGAGGTCATTCTTCATCTTCCTTTCCTGGGATGATCCTAATTAGAGTCAGTTTCATCATGGGGATTAATGGTTTTCATGTCTGCACTTGAGGATACTTTCAAGGCTCTAGTATAGTACTAGTTGACCTTCATGTCTAAGAGTAATGGCCTGGGGTGCCTCTTAGTTTAGTGTTTCTTGCCATATTATGGCTCAGGACAGTTGTGTACTCTGCTCATTGCTGTGATGAGCTGTGCACCTTCACGGCCCCAGCAATACACCTGCTGAGCGCAGACTCTTTTTGTAGGCTAGGGATCCCACACGTGATCTATTGACCATGCAAATCCGTCCATTGGAGTCACTCAAGGTGATGACCAATGAAGCTACTGGGAGAAACTGTGGGGGCGCAGGAGGGGTCTGTGGGGGTGCAGGAGTGGTCTGTGGGGGTGCAGGAGGGGTCTGTGGGGGTGCAGGAGTGGTCTGAGGGAGTTTGCTCCAGGTCACACCTCTTTCGTTACGCCTTGTTTTTTGTGGTTTTGCTGCTCTCAATCTGAATCTACAATGTGCACATGCCCAAACATGATAGACGTGTACACGAGACGTTTTAGATAGTAACAATGTTTTTTCACGTGAACAGGTGGAGAAGCCATCAGAGGAGGAGGCGCCCCCTGAAGGTGAGGGTCCGCACGCACAGGTCAGTCTCATTGCTGGGAAGGGCTTGCACTCAGACTCTGTCTTTTCCTTGCAGTGACCCGGAAGGACTCTAATCGCAGGTGAGTGACCCGGCCACATGTGGCTGATCGCTCCTGAGCCTGATCACGTGTGTGACCTGACGCTTCTCTCTCTTCTTGTTCCATGTGCGGGATGCAGTTCTGACAGCATCAGGTATTCACCGCACACGTTTATCACAATTGCTGCCCTCATCATTTATGTCTGATCGGATAATGATTACTCACACTCACATCCTTGGTGACCGATGCCATCATTCCCCACACACAGGAGACTCCACTATTGACATGTCATTGGAATTTACATTTATTACCTGTCTGTCGTGAGGTGTGGTGAGGTAACGAGGTGTGATGATGCCGTTGGGTGAGGTAACGAGGTGTGCTGATGCCGTTGGGTGAGGTAACGAGGTGTAATAATGCTGTTGGGTGAGGTGTGGTGAGATCACAAGGGGTTTGAGGTCTTTGGTTGAGGTCACTAGGTGTGACGAGATGAGCTGATGTCGTGGGGTGAGGTAACGAGGTGTGCTGATGCCGTTAGGTGAGATAACGAGGTGTGATGATGCCGTTGGGTGAGGTGTGGTGAGATCACAAGGGGTGTTGAGGTGAGGTATGGTGAGATCACAAGGGGTGTTGAGGTCGTTGGCTGAGGTCACTGGTGTGATGAGATGTGTTGATGTCGTTGGGTGAGGTAACGAGGTGTGATGATGCCGTTGGGTGAGATGTGGTGGGATCACAAGGGGTGTTGAGGTCGTTGGCTGAGGTCACTAGGTGTGATGAGATGTGTTGATGTCGTTGGGTGAGGTAACAAGGTGTGATGATGCCATTGGGTGAGGGGTGGTGAGATCACAAGGGGTGTTGAGGTGAGGGGTGGTGAGATCACAAGGGGTGTTGAGGTCATTGGCTGAGGTCACTAGGTGTGATGAGATGTGCTGATGTCGTGGGGTGAGGTAACGAGGTGTGCTGATGTCACATTTCCTTGCAGGGTCCTGAGCTGGATCAGTCAGGGGCTGGAGAAGGTTATTCCACAGCCAGTAATTACAGCAAAGCAGGTACCATCAGCCAGCACAGGGTGTGTAGCCAGCAGTATGGGAACCAGAGGGTTAACTCCTGGGATCCAATGCAAAGTCTGTACCAGCCCCATCCATTCCCAGCATAAGTCCCTTATAATAGTCTTCTCCCCCAGACATCAGGGCCCAGTGCCTCTTCCTCATACCCCCCAAAATATACTCATACCAATGGATGCAGCGCTGCGCCCATCACCGCTTGGCCATCACTGGTGACACCGCCTCTCCTAGCCATAATGGATGCGACTATCGCAGCGGTCACTACTCCACTCCTGAGTCCCTATCTCCATTGACCACAGCATCCATTCACACTGCCCCTAGCATCGGCCTCTGTCCCTGTCTCCTCTACTGTGGTATGTCCTCCTACTGTGGTATGTCCTCCTACTGTGGGATGCCCTCCTACTGTGGGATGCCCTCCTACTGTGGGATGCCCTCCTACTGTGGGATGCCCCTCCTACTGTGGTATGTCCTCCTACTGTGGGATGCCCCTCCTACTGTGGGATGCCCTCCTACTGTGGTATGTCCTCCTACTGTGGGATGCCCCTCCTACTGTGGGATGCCCTCATACTGTGGTATGTCCTCCTACTGTGGGATACCCTCCTACTGTGGGATGCCCTTCTAATGTGGTATGTCCTCCTACTGTGGGATGCCCCTCCTACTGTGGGATGCCCTCATACTGTGGTATGTCCTCCTACTGTGGGATACCCTCCTACTGTGGTATGTCCTCCTACTGTGGGATACCCACCTACTGTGGGATGCCCTCTTACTGTGGTATGTCCTCCTACTGTGGGATGCCCCCCTACTGTGGTATGTCCTCCTACTGTGTGATGCCCCTCCTACTGTGGGATGCCCCTCCTACTGTGGGATGCCCCCCGACTGGGATGTCCTCCTACTGTGTGATGCCCCTCCTACTGTGGGATGCCCCTCCTACTGTGGTATGTCCTCCTACTGTGGGATGCCCCTCCTACTGTGGTATGTCCTCATACTGTGGGATACCCTCCTACTGTGGTATGTCCTCCTACTGTGGGATGTCCTCCTACTGTGGGATGCCCTCATACTGTGGGATACCCTCCTACTGTGGGATGCCCTCTTACTGTGGGATGCCCCCCTACTGTGGGATGCCCTCCTACTGTGAGATGCCCTCCTACTGTGGGATGTCCTCCTACAGTGGGATGCCCCTCCTACTGTGGTATGCCCTCCTACTGTGGGATACCCTCCTACTCTGTGATGCCCCTCCTACTGTGGTATGTCCTCCTACTGTGTGATACCCTCCTACTGTGGGATGCCCCTCCTACTGTGGTATGTCCTCCTACTGTGGGATGCCCTCTTACTGTGGGATACCCTCCTACTGTGGTATGCCTCCTACTGTGGGATGTCCTCCTACTGTGGAATGTCCTCCTACTGTGGGATGTCCTCATACTGTGGGATACCCTCCTACTGTGGTATGCCCTCCTACTGTGGGATGCCCCCCTACTGTGGGATGCCCTCCTACTGTGGGATGCCCTCCTACTGTGGGATGCCCTCTTACTGTGGGATACCCTCCTACTGTGGTATGTCCTCCTACTGTGGGATGTCCTCCTACTGTGGTATGCCCTCCTACTGTGGGATGCCCCCCTATTGTGGTATGTCCCCTCCTACTGTAGTATGCCCTCTACTGTGGGATGCCCCCCTACTGTGGGATGCCCTCCTACTGTGGGATGCCCTCCTACTGTGGGATGCCCCTCCTACTGTGGTATGTCCTCCTACTGTGGGATGCTCTCATACTGTGGGATACCCTCCTACTGTGGTATGCCCTCTGTGATGAAACGGTGCACACACACGACGGCTGCTGCCGTCCGACCCAGTAAACTGCAGGGATTTATAATTATCCCACTTCCACTTAGGAACTTGCAGCTCTCTGGCGCCCCCCTTACCCTCAGGTCAGTCAGGGAACTGCACCTAGGATAATTAGTCGCCAGACGGGTCACTTGGATGTGTGCTGGCTATTGGGCACGCTGCAGTGAGGGAATTATAATTACTCCAAGCCGCAGCCGGGTAATACACTTATAATACCCGCTCCCTCACCGCCAACGCCACCCCATAGGTCAACACTTTACACCCCTTCTTTATAGCTGCCACCAGCCACGGTTTACTTGGAACAATTTATCAAGAGGGTCCGTAGCAACCCCAAAACAGTAGCGTAGTACAGTCATGGCCAAAAGTTTTGAGAATGACACAAATATTAATTTTTACAAAGTCTACTGCTTCACTTTTTCTAATGGCAATTTGCATATACTCCAGAATGTTATAAAGAGTGATCAGCTTAACAGCAATTACTTGTAAAGTCAATATTTGGCTAGAAAATGAACTTTATCCCCCAAAACACATTTCAACATCATTGCAGCCCTGCCTTAAAAGGACCAGCTAACCTCTTTTCAGTGATTGCTCCATTAACACAGGTGTGGGTGTTGATGAGGACATGGCTGGAGATCAATCTGTCATGATTAAGTAAGAATGACACCACTGGACACTTTAAAAGGAGGCTGGTGCTTGGCATCATTGTTTCTCTTCTGTTAACCATGGTTATCTCTAAAGAAACACGTGCAGTCATCATTGCAATGCACAAAAATGGCCTAACAGGGAAGAGTATCGCAGCTAGAAAGATTGCACCTCAGTCAACAATCTATCGCATCATCAAGAACTTCAAGGAGAGAGGTTCCATTGTTGCCAAAAGGCTTCAGGGCGCCCAAGAAAGACCAGCAAGCACCAGGACCGTCTCTTAAAAGTGTTTCAGCTGCGGGATTGGGCTACCAGCAGTGCAGAGCTTGCTCAGGAATGGCAGCAGGCAGGTGTGAGTGCATCTGCACGCACTGTGAGGCGGAGACTCTTGGAGCAAGGCCTGGTCTCAAGGAGGGCAACAAAGAAGCCACTTCTCTCCAGAAAAAACATCATGGACATACTGATATTCTGCAAAAGGTACAGGCAGTGGACTGCTGAGGACTGGGGTAAAGTTATTTTCTCTGATGAATCCCCTTTTCGATTGTTTGGGACATCAGGAAAACGCCTCATTCGGAGAAGACAAGGTGAGCGCTACCACCAGTCTTGTCTCATGCCAACTGTTAAGCATCCTGAAACCATTTATGTGTAGGGTTGCTTCTCAGCCAAGGGGATCGGCTCTCTCACAGTCTTGCCTAAAAACACAGCCATGAATAAAGAATGGTACCAGAATGTCCTCTAAGAGCAACTTCTCCCAACCCTCCAAGAGCAATTTGGCGATCAACAATGCCTTTTCCAGCATGATAGAGCACCTTGCCATAAAGCAAAGGTGATAACTAAATGGCTCTGTGATGAACGGGCACACAGTCCGCCACACGGTAGCCCGGGGGTCACGGCTTGTGATCCCACCGCTGCCACCAATGTGTGATGGAACGTGCACACACACGACGGCTGCTGCCGTCCGACCCAGTAAACTGCAGGGATTTATAACTATCCCACTTCCACTTAGGAACTTGCAGCTCTCTGGCGCCCCCCTTAACCTCAGGTCAGTCAGGGAACTGCACCTAGGATAATTAGTCGCCAGACGGGTCACTTGGATGTGTGCTGGCTATTGGGCACGCTGCAGTGAGGGAATTATAATTACTCCTGGCTGCAGCCAGGCAGTACCCTTATAAACCCCGCTGCGTCACTGCCAGCGCCACCCAATAGACTAACACTTTACACCCCTTTCTTTTAGCTGCCACCAGCTACGGCTTTTGATGAACAATTTATCAAGAGGGTCCGTAGCAACCCCAAAACAGTAGCGTAATACTTCAGGCACGTGCAAATTCGTTTATAGAGCAGGAGAAACAGACTAATAAATTTATAGGTTTATTCCTTAAAAACAGGCAGTGCTTATATAATATAAAAAGATGTAACAAACTGAGACAATATCGTTATGTACAGATGCAGTTATAAAATAAAATAGGATTAAGAATGAAAGATAACTCACATGGTTGTTAGATCATTACAGGCAAGCCAGGCTGGGGGAAGGAGCCACACGTCATAGTTCATTGGGAGATCTCTTACTCAGCACATCCCAGCAGAAAGAATTCTACTCAGGAACTTCACTGTAAGACTTATGCATGTCAGCTTCTGACCTCACAAAAAGGGCTGGTCCTCTGGCCACCTCCCCTGGCTGCAAGCTATGGTTTGAGCTCTGCGATATCATAAGGTTCATAACTCAGCGGGGAACTCTAGCAGAATAATGGCAGACCTATCAATGATCTTGCTTTGAAATAATGGTTCAAATGAACCCAAACTTGGGTGACATAGCTCATGGGGCACCCGAGAATTCCATTTCTCGGGCTCTGTTGGAGTTACGGGTTCACCGGTACCACGGGAACGATGCCCGTCGGCGCATGGTTCAACACAGTGACGTTCGTGTTTCTAGCGAATGCTCCCACCGTGTTATTAACCAAAAAAGAATGAATACTCCAACATGGCTGCTATAGGAAGAAAGCACGTGTTCGGACAATGCAGGACCCCTGCGGTGAAGCGGGAAAACTTCCAGCACTGGCAGCTCACATTACACTGCCTGAGTGCAGGCTGACAGGGGGGAAGGGAAGCGTGAGCTGCAGAGAAAAGGAGGGAGGGGTAGTTTGCCCTGTGCTTGCAAACGGTGGGGGGTTGTAGTACTATGGGGGAGAGTTCTGGAAACAGCACCAGAAATGAAGCTTCAGTATCATCACACCTCCCCCTTTAGAGGGCGCTACGGAGGCATGACCTCTCGGTAATCCGACATGCGCACCTCAGCGGGTTTGCCACGTCGTGATAACCCATTGGCCATGGCTTGGGCTAGCATGTCTAGGAGGGGATCCCTTCCCCGTCCTCGGGCAGATTGCAGACCGGTAGGACGCAGGCTTCACGTTCGTGATGGGCCTTCATCATGTTGACGTGAAAGGCCTTGCGCCTACTCCGAGTGTGGTCAAGCGTGACCACGTAGGTGGCTGGGTTGAGCTGTTGGTGCACGACGTACGGGCCTTCCCAGGCTGCCTGAAGCTTATCCTTTGGTACGGGGACCAGCACCCACACCTTTTGACCCACCTGGTAGGTCCGCTCCCGGGCGTGCTGGTCGTACCAGTGCTTCTGGTCAGCCTGAGCCTGCATCATGTTGTCATGCACCAACTGCGTCAAGGTCTGCATCTTGTCGCGGAAGCGCATGACGTAATCCACGATGGACACTTCCGTGGGGTTTGGCTCATCTTCCCAGGATTCTCTTATCAACCCAAGGGGTCCCCGGACTCGCCTACCATACAGGAGCTCGAAGGGGGAGAACCCCGTCGAGGCCTGCGGGACTTCTCTGTAGGCAAATAGCAGGTGTGGGAGGTACCGCTCCCAATCGCGTCCCTGGGTCTCAACCAGCATGCTGAGCATCTGTTTGAGGGTACCGTTAAAGCGCTCACACAAACCATTGGTCTGTGGGTGATACGCACTCGATACCATACGCGTCACCTGCATTTTGCTGCAGAGAGCCTTCATTAGGCGAGACATAAATTGGGTCCCTTGATCGGTAAGCATCTCCCTGGGAAATCCTACCCGTGAAAAGATGGTCACCAGTGCATCTGCCACCTTATCTGCCCTAGTTGAGGACAGAGCTACTGCCTCCGGGTACCGGGTAGCGTAGTCTACCACAGTAAGGATGTATTGCTTTCCAGAGCTGCTGGGACGGCCAGCGGGCCCACAATGTCCACCGCGATCCTCTGGAAAGGCTCCTCTATCACTGGCAACGTGATCATTGGAGCCTTAAGAGCAGGCCCCGCCTTCCCCACTCTTTGACAGGTGATACAGGAGCGGCAGTAGTTAGTCACATCTGTCCCCATCTTGGGCCAATAGAAGTGTTGAGACAGCCGTGCCTTAGTTTTGCTGATCCCCAAGTGTCCAGCGAGTGGAATCTCATGGGCAATCCTCAACAACTCACCTCGGAACTGGTGCGGGACGACCAGCCGTTTCCCCCTCAACCACTCCTTTTGGGAATCTCCGGGTACTGTCTCCCGGTACAACCTTCCTCGTTCCCAGAACACCCTCTCCTTATCAGTCACGGAGGTGGGCGTCTCGGCGAGGTGCCTCAAGTTCCCCAGGCTCGCATCTGAGTGCAGAGCGGCCTGGAACTCCTGGCTGGAGGCAGCCAGAAGTGACGTCAGGGTTCCTTCCTCACTGGGACCCTCTGGGACCGGCTCTGGGTCCACCTCTGGTTCAGTCTCTCCTGTAGCGGAGGAGGGTCCAGATGGCAGGGCGCTACCTGCGATCCGGGCACTCTGACTGCGGGTGACAGCAGCTACATATGCAGTCTCCCCGGGGATTTCTATAGACCCATCAGCCTGCGCTGCTATGGGCTCTACCTCCCCATCCACCCCCAACACTTCAGGAGCAGTGCTACTTATGGGCCAGTTACCTTCCTCGGTGGCACTGGTCAGTGTCATGGCGTCACCTTCCTCCCGGTTCCCATGCACCTCCCCATTTCCTTGAGCACTGTCGCTTGCTCCTGCTAGGGGTTCCTCAGCCGTCTCACTCCGCAGAGCGACGGGACTGAACGCTCCTGTACCTGTGGACACATCTACCACTTCAGAGAAAGGGTTAACAGATTCAGATGGCACAGATACATCACTATCAACATCAGTCCTAGGGAAAGAAAGGTTATCAGTTGCATCATCACTTCGCAAAGCATTAGCAGGTAACACAATCAGTTTCCCATCATCATCAACATCAACATCATGGTTAACGTTAACCTTATCATCAGATTGGGAAGGGGTGTCAGGGACATAGTACGCCACCGTCCTCCCCAGATCAGTCCCCAATAAAACATCAGTGGGCAGGTTTTCGGACACCCCCACTTCCTTCACCCCGCTCCCGGTACCCCAGTCAATGAAAACTCGGGCTATCGGCAAGGGGTAGTGGACGCCCCCAATCCCTGTGACAGTTAAGGTTTTCCCCGGAATCAACTCTTCAGGGGCCGCCAGTTCGGGTCGGATGAGGGTTCGTTCAGCCCCGGTGTCCTTGAGGCCTGTAGCAAGACGGGCCCCCACGCGGACGGGCTGCACGTTGTCATCAACCCTCCCCACCACACCACCCACCAAAAGAACAGAGGCGATGGGCCCGAAGGCCTTGGCTGAAGGGTTCTTCTGCCTCTCCGGACAGGTGGCGCTGATGTGACCAGTCCTTTTACAGGAGAAACACTGGCGGGGGTCTGATGTAGGCCTGGCGCTGGCAAAGGGGATAGTGCCTCCAGAGGGACGACTGGCAGGGGCACTGGGGTTGGTTGCAGGCTTACCCCCTCCCCAGCGGGTGGCGACGGGCTTCCGCACCTCGGGTTTCCGGTTGGCCTCATAGCTGTCGGCGATCCATGCTGTTCTGACCGCGTCCTCCGGTTCTCGGTCCAGGAGGAACTGTCGGACCTCAGCTGGGCACAGATGCAGGAACTGGTCTTTGATCATCAGGTCCCTCAGCTTCTCAAAGGTGTCAACTGACAGTCCATGGACCCACTGGTCAAAGTGGTTCCTGAGTCCTTGCACCACATCGCTATAACTGTCGTGTGGGCCACGTTGGAGGTTCCGGAACTTCTTTCGGTATACCTCAGGGGTTAGCTGGTACTTGGCAATCAGGGCCTGCTTGATGGCCTGATAGTTGTCATCTTGATCCGGCGTGAGTGAAGCAAACGCCTCCAGAGCTTTGCCCTTTAGCCCGGGAGTCAAGTACCTGGCCCATTGGTTGTCAGGCAGCCGGTACTGTCTGCAGACTTTCTCAAAGGCCCGCAGAAAAGTGTCCAAGTCTCCGTCCTTTTCCATCACGGGAAAGTGCTCCGGCCGGGGCTTGGGACTCTGAGCGCTGCTGGGCACACTGCTCTGGCTGTGGAGGGCATTGCCCCTTGTCTGAGCAGCTCCAGTTCATGGGCTCTCTGAGCTTCCCGCTCGGCTCTCTCAGCCTCCCGCTCGGCCCTCTCGGCCTCTCGCTGGGCTCTCTCGGCCTCTCGCTGGTTGGCCTCTCGCTGGTCGGCTCTCTCTTGAGCTTTCTGGATCAGCTTCAGGCGTTCTTCATGGTCGTCAGTGGAGAGTCCCGCCAGGGCCGCCTGCAGGTAAGGGTCCATCCCGCCCTGGGTGTAAGCAGTCAGGGGTTGGGCCTCTGCTCCTGCGGCACCACCTTGGCTTGGGCCGGCTCCTGCGCCCTCCTCGCTCTGAGCTTGGTCCCGTGCCATCAGGGCCTGGATCACTGCGGCCTTGGTTTGGTCCATGGGGACAATCTGCCTCCACTCGCATATGGCTAGAAGAGTTTCCCTGCTACTCCGATTATACCAGTCGAATCCCCTCGTAGCCATGGTTGCCAAATAAAAGATAGGATAGAAAAACAAAGAGAAGGGAGGGGTAACCGCAAGTACACACAATTGTCTCAGGACTAATAAACACTGAGTCTGTTCTCCAAAACTTTAGCTGCAGGGTCCCTGGAAGAACCGTGCAAGTTTTTTAGTGAATGGAATGATTGCTCAAACCAGATCACTAATGCTCTATAATCCCACCGCTTGCCACAAATATGTGATGAACGGGCACACAGTCCGCCACACGGTAGCCCGGGGGTCACGGCTTGTGATCCCACCGCTGCCACCAATATGTGATGAACGGGCACACAGTCCGCCACACGGTAGCCCGGGGGTCACGGCTTGTGATCCCACCGCTGCCACCAATGTGTGATGGAACGTGCACACACACGACGGCTGCTGCCGTCCGACCCAGTAAACTGCAGGGATTTATAACTATCCCACTTCCACTTAGGAACTTGCAGCTCTCTGGCGCCCCCCTTAACCTCAGGTCAGTCAGGGAACTGCACCTAGGATAATTAGTCGCCAGACGGGTCACTTGGATGTGTGCTGGCTATTGGGCACGCTGCAGTGAGGGAATTATAATTACTCCTGGCTGCAGCCAGGCAGTACCCTTATAAACCCTGCTGCGTCACTGCCAGCGCCACCCAATAGACTAACACTTTACACCCCTTTCTTTTAGCTGCCACCAGCTACGGCTTTTGATGAACAATTTATCAAGAGGGTCCGTAGAAACCCCCAAAACAGTAGCGTAATACTTCAGGCACGTGCAAATTCGTTTATAGAGCAGGAGAAACAGACTAATAAATTTATAGGTTTATTCCTTAAAAACAGGCAGTGCTTATATAATATAAAAAGATGTAACAAACTGAGACAATATCGTTATGTACAGATGCAGTTATAAAATAAAATAGGATTAAGAATGAAAGATAAATCACATGGTTGTTAGATCATTACAGGCAAGCCAGGCTGGGGAAGGAGCCACACGTCATAGTTCATTGGGAGATCTCTTACTCAGCACATCCCAGCAGAAAGAATTCTACTCAGGAACTTCACTGTAAGACTTATGCATGTCAGCTTCTGACCTCACAAAAAGGGCTGGTCCTCTGGCCACCTCCCCTGGCTGCAAGCTATGGTTTGAGCTCTGCGATATCATAAGGTTCATAACTCAGCGGGGAACTCTAGCAGAATAATGGCAGACCTATCAATGATCTTGCTTTGAAATAATGGTTCAAATGAACCCAAACTTGGGTGACATAGCTCATGGGGCACCCGAGAATTCCATTTCTCGGGCTCTGTTGGAGTTACGGGTTCACCGGTACCACGGGAACGATGCCCGTCGGCGCATGGTTCAACACAGTGACGTTCGTGTTTCTAGCGAATGCTCCCACCGTGTTATTAACCAAAAAAGAATGAATACTCCAACATGGCTGCTATAGGAAGAAAGCACGTGTTCGGACAATGCAGGACCCCTGCGGTGAAGCGGGAAAACTTCCAGCACTGGCAGCTCACATTACACTGCCTGAGTGCAGGCTGACAGGGGGGAAGGGAAGCGTGAGCTGCAGAGAAAAGGAGGGAGGGGTAGTTTGCCCTGTGCTTGCAAACGGTGGGGGGTTGTAGTACTATGGGGGAGAGTTCTGGAAACAGCACCAGAAATGAAGCTTCAGTATCATCACAGGCTCAGGGAACAAAACATAGAGATTTTGGGTCCATGGCCTGGAAACTCCCCAGATCTTAATCCCATTGAGAACTTGTGGTCAATCATCAAAAGAAAGGGTGGACAAACAAAAACCTAAAAATTCTGACAAATTGAAAGCATTGATTGTGCAAGAATGGACTGCTATCAGTCAGGATTTGGTCCAGAAGTTGATTGAGAGCATGCCAGGGAGAATAGCAGAGGTCCTTAAGAAGAAGGGTCAACACTGCAAATATTGACTTGCTGCATTAACTCATTCTAACTATCAATATAAGCTTCTGTTACTCATATGTTTGCAATTATTATATTTCTGTCTGTGATAAAAACATCTGTCAAACACACATAAAAACCAGAGGGCAGCAGATCATGTGAAAATATAATATTTGTTTCATTCTCAAAACTTTTGGCCATGACTGTACTTCAGGCGCGTGCAAATTCGTTTATAGAGCAGGAGAAACAAACTAATAATTTTATAGGTTTATTCCTTTAAAAAAACAGGCAGTGCTTATACAATATAAAAAAGATGTAACAAGCTGAGGCAATATAGTTATGTACAATATGGTTACAGAAAATAAACGGGATTAAAAATGAAAAGAACTCACATGATAGTTACATAGGCATAGGCAAGCCAGGCTGGGGAAGGAGCCACACGTCATAGTTCATTTGCAGATCTCTCAGTCAAGACGTCACAGCAAGGAATGACAAGGGGGGCTCACTGCCAGACTTATACCTGGGGCTGCTGACCTCACGAAAAGGGGAGGGTTTTTCTGGCCACCTCCCCGGGACAGAAGTGTATGATTTGAGCTCTGAAATATCATAAGGTCCATCCCTCGTCCTGTGAACCTAGCAGAATAACGGCAGACCTATCAATGATCTTACTTTAAAATGACGGTTCCAATGAGCCCAAACTTGGATGAACTAGTTCATAGGGCATCCGAGAATTCCATTTCTCGGGTTCTGTTGGAGTTACGGGTTCTCCAGTACCACGGGAACGATGACCACAGGCTTCAAAACAGTAACTTTTGTGTTTCTGACGCAAATCCCCACCGTGTTATAACCAAAACAGAATGAAGTCTCCAAAATGGCTGCTATGGTAGGGACAGCACATGTTGCTGACAATGGGGACCCCTGCGGTGAAGCAGGAAAACTTCCAGCACTGGTAGCTCAGGTTACACTGAGCTTGACTGCATGTTGGGAGGGGGAAGGGAAGCGTGAGCTGCAGAGAAAAGGAGGGAGGGGTAACTTTGCCCTGTGCTTGCAAACGGTGGAGGTTGTAGTACTATGGGGAAAGTTCTGGAAACAGCACAAGAAATGGAGTTTGCAGTATCATCACACCCTCCTACTGTGGGATGCCCTCCTACTGTGGGATGCCCCCCTACTGTGGTATGTCCTCCTACTGTGGGATGCCCCTCCTACTGTGGGATGCTCCTCCTTCTGTGGGATGCCCCTCCTACTGTGGGATACCCTCCTGCTGTGGGATGTCCTCCTACTGTGGGATGCCCTCCTACTGTGTGATACCCTCCTACTGTGTGATACCCTCCTACTGTGGTATGTCTTCCTACTGTCTGATGCCCTCCTACTGTGGGATGCCCCTCTTACTGTGGGATGCCCTCCTACTGTGGGATACCCTCCTACTGTGGGATGTCCTCCTACTGTGGGATACCCTCCTGCTGTGGGATGTCCTCCTACTGTGGGATACCCTCCTGCTGTGGGATGTCCTCCTACTGTGGGATACCCTCCTACTGTGGTATGTCCTCCTACTGTGGGATACCCTCCTGCTGTGGGATGTCCTCCTACTGTGGGATGCCCTCCTACTGTGTGATACCCTCCTACTGTGGTATGTCTTCCTACTGTGGGATGCCCTCCTATTGTGGGATGCCCCTCTTACTGTGGGATGCCCTCCTACTGTGGGATGCCCTCCTACTGTGTGATGCCCCTCCTACTGTGGGATGCCCTCCTACTGTGTGATGCCCCTCCTACTGTGGGATACCCTCCTACTGTGGGATGTCCTCCTACTGTGGGATACCCTCCTACTGTGGGATGCCCTCATACTGTGGTATGTCCTCCTACTGTGGGATGTCCTCCTACTGTGGGATGCCCTCCTACTGTGTGATACCCTCCTACTGTGGTATGTCTTCCTACTGTGGGATGCCTCCTACTGTGGGATGCCCCTCTTACTGAGGGATGCCTCCTACTGTGGGATGCCCTCCTACTGTGTGATGCCCCTCCTACTGTGGGATGCCCTCCTACTGTGTGATGCCCCTCCTACTGTGGGATACCCTCCTACTGTGGGATGTCCTCCTACTGTGGGATACCCTCCTATGTGGGATGCCCTCATACTGTGGTATGTCCTCCTACTGTGGGATGTCCTCCTGCTGTGGGATACCCTCCTGCTGTGGGATGTCCTCCTACTGTGGGATACCCTCCTACTGTGGTATGTCCTCCTACTGTGGGATGTCCTCCTACTGTGGGATGTCCTCATACTGTTGGATACCCTCCTACTGTGGTATGCCCTCCTACTGTGGGATGCCCCCCTACTGTGGTATGTCCCCTCCTACTGTGGTATGCCCTCCTACTGTGGGATGCCCCCCTACTGTGAGATGCCCTCCTACTGTGGGATGCCCTCCTACTGTGGGATGCCCTCCTACTGTGGGATGCCCCTCTACTGTGGTATGTCCTCCTACTGTGGGATGCCCTCATACTGTGGGATACCCTCCTACTGTGGTATGCCCTCCTACTGTGGGATGCCCTCCTACTGTGGGATGCCCCCCTACTGTGGTATGTCCTCCTACTGTGGGATGCCCCTCCTACTGTGGGATGCTCTTCCTTCTGTGGGATGCCCCCCTACTGTGGGATGCCCCTCCTACTGTGGGATACCCTCCTACTGTGTGATACCCTCCTACTGTGTGATACCCTCCTACTGTGGTATGTCTTCCTACTGTGGGATGCCCTCCTACTGTGGGATGCCCCTCTTACTGTGGGATGCCCTCCTACTGTGGAATACCCTCCTACTGTGGGATGTCCTCCTACTGTGGGATACCCTCCTGCTGTGGGATGTCCTCCTACTGTGGGATACCCTCCTGCTGTGGGATGTCCTCCTACTGTGGGATACCCTCCTACTGTGGTATGTCCTCCTACTGTGGGAAACCCTCCTGCTGTGGGATGTCCTCCTACTGTGGATGCCCTCCTACTGTGTGATACCCTCCTACTGTGGTATGTCTTCCTATTGTGGGATGTCCTCCTACTGTGGGATCCCCTCTTACTGTGGGATGCCCTCCTACTGTGGGATGCCCTTCTACTGTGTGATGCCCCTCCTACTGTGGGATGCCCTCCTACTGTGGGATGTCCTCCTACTGTGGGATACCTCCTACTGTGGGATGCCCTCATACTGTGGTATGTCCTCCTACTGTGGGATACCCTCCTGCTGTGGGATGTCCTCCTACTGTGGGATACCCTCCTACTGTGGTATGTCCTCCTACTGTGGGATACCCTCCTGCTGTGGGATGTCCTCCTACTGTGGGATGCCCTCCTATTGTGTGATACCCTCCTACTGTGGTATGTCTTCCTACTGTGGGATGCCCTCCTACTGTGGACCCTCCTACTGTGGGATGCCCCCTTACTGTGGGATGCCCTCCTACGTGGGATGCCCTCCTACTGTGGGATGCCCTCCTACTGTGGATACCCTCCTACTGTGGGATGCCCTCCTACTGTGGGATGCCCCTCTTACTGTGGGATGCCTCCTACTGTGGGATGCCCTCCTACTGGGATGCCCTCCTGCTGTGGGATGTCCTCCTACTGTGGGATACCCTCCTACTGTGGGATGCCTCCTCTACTGTGGGATGTCCTCCTACTGTGGGATGTCCCTCCTACTAGGGATGCTCCTCCTACTGTGGGATACCCTCCTCTGTGGGATGTCCTCCTACTGTGGATACCCTCCTACTGTGGGATGTCCTCCTACTGTGGGATACCCTCCTACTATGGTGATGTCCTCCTACTGTGGGATACCCTCCTCTGTGGATGCCCTCCTACTGTGGGATGCCCTCCTACTGTGGATGCCCTCCTACTGTGGGATGCCCCTCCTACTGTGTGATAGCCCTCCTACTGTGGTATGCCCTCCTACTGTGGGATGCCCTCCTACTGTGGATCCCTCCTACTGTGGGATGCCCCTCTACTGTGGGATGCCCTCCTACTGTGGGATGTCCTCCTACTGTGGGATGCCCTCCTACTGTGTATGCCCCTCCTACTGTGGATGCCCTCCTACTGTGGGATGCCCCTCCTACTGTGGGATGTCCCTCCTACTGTGGGATACCCTCCTACTGTGGGATGCCCTCCATACTGTGGTATGCCTCCTACTGTGGGATGTCCTCCTACTGTGGGATGTCCCTCCTACTGTGGGATACCCTCCTACTGTGGTATGTCCTCCTACTGTGGGATGCCCTCCTACTGTGGGATGCCCTCCTACTGTGGGATGCCCCGCTTACTGTGGGATGCCCCTCCTACTGTGGGATGCCCCTCCTACTGTGGGATGCCCTCCTACTGTGTGATACCCTCCTACTGTGGATGCCCTCCTACAGTGGGATGCCCCTCTTACTGTGGGATGCCCTCCTACTGTGGGATGCCCTCCTACTGTGGGATGCCCTCCTGCTGTGGGATGTCCTCCTACTGTGGGATACCCTCCTACTGTGGATGTCCTCCTACTGTGGGATGCCCTCCTACTGGGGATGTCCTCCTACTGTGGGATACCCTCCTGCAGTGGATACCCTCCTGCAGTGGGATGTCCTCTTACTGTGGGATACCCTCCTGCTGTGGATGTCCTCCTACTGTGGGATACCCTCCTACTGTGGTATGTCCTCCTACTGTGGGATACCCTCCTGCTGTGGGATGTCCTCCTACTGTGGATGGCCTCCTACTGGTGTCTCCTCTGATGCCCCTCTACTGTGGATGCCCTCTACTGTGGATGCCCTCCTACTGTGGATCCCTCCTACTGTGGGATGCCCTCCTGCTGTGGGCCCTCCTACTGTGGGATGCTCCCTTCCCTTACTGTGGGATGCCCTCCTACTGTGGGATGCCCTCCTACTGGGATGCCCCTCCTACTGTGATCCCCTCCCTGGTCCCTCGCACGTGGGATGCCTCCTACTGTGGGATCCCTCCTACTGTGGATGCCCCTCCTACTGTGGATCCCTCCTACTGTGGGTCCTCCTACTGTGGGATCCCTCCTCTGTGGATCCCCCTACTGTGGGATGGCCTCCACTGTGGATCCCTCCTCTGTGCGAGTCCTCCTACTGTGGGATGCCCTCCTACTGTGGGATACCCTCCTACGTGGTATGTCCTCCTACTGTGGATGCCCTTCCTACTGTGGATGCTCCCTCCTATGTGGGATACCCTCGGGCTACTGTGGTGCCTATGTGGTGCCCCTCCTACTGTGGGATGCCCTCCTACTGTGGGATGTCCTCCTAGTGGGATCCCATAGCCTTACTGTGGGATGCCTCTACTGTGGGATGTCCCTCTACTGTGGGATCCCTCCTACTGTGGGATGCTTCCTACTGTGGGATGCCCTCCTACTGTGGATGCCTCTACTGTGGGATGACCCTCCTGCGTGGGATGTCCTCCTACTGTGGGATGCCCTCCTACTGTGGTGATCACCTCTGACTGTGGGATGCCCTCCTACTGTGGGATCCCTCCTCTGTGGGAGCCTCTTACTGTGGATCCCTCCTCTGTGGGATGCCCCCTACTGTGGGATCCCTCCTACTTGGATGCCCTCCTACTGTGGGATGCCTCCTCAGCCTCCTCTGTGGGATGTCCCTCCTACTGTGGGATGCCCTCCTACTGTGGATGCCCTCCTACTGTGGGATGCCCTCCTACTGTGTGTCCCTCCCCCCCTACTGTGGATGCCTCCTACTGTGGGATGCCCTCCTACTGTGGATGCCCCTCCTACTGTGGGATGCCCTCTACTGTGGGATGCCCTCCTACTGTGGGATGCCCTCCTACTGTGGGATGCCCCTCCTACTGTTGGATGCCCCTCTACTGTGGGATGCCCTCCTACGTGGATGCCCTCCTACTGTGGGATGCCCTCCTACTGTGGTGATGCTCTCCTACTGTGGGATGCCCTCCTACTGTGGGATGCCCTCCTACTGTGGGATGCCCTCCTACTGTGGATGCCCTCCTACTGTGGGATGCCCCTCCTACTTGGGATGCCCTCCTACTGTGGGATGCCCTCCTACTGTGGGATGCCCTCCTAGCGGTTGTGCGGCGGTGGTCACGTGCCGGCAGATGTGCCCGTGTTATAGCGGTTGTGCGGCGGTGGTCAGGTGCCGGCAGATGTGCCCGTGTTATAGCGGTTGTGCGGCGGTGGTCACGTGCCGGCAGATGTGCCCGTGTTATAGCGGTTGTGCGGCGGTGGTCACGTACCGGCAGATGTGCCCGTGTTATAGCGGTTGTGCGGCGGTGGTCACGTGCCGGCAGATGTGCCCGTGTTATAGCGGTTGTGCGGCGGTGGTCACGTGTCGGCAGATGTGCCCGTGTTATAGCAGCAGTGGTCAGTCGGTGTTTGTTGTCTCACTGGACGGAGGGGGGAGCGTTCTCTCTGTGGATGGACGGTGTAATGCAGAGCGTCTCGCCAGCTCACGGCCCGGGACGGCGTCTCTCTTGGCAGCACGTTCTCTATTAATCGTTTTCTCTTCTCCTTTGTTTCAGGGGGAGTGGGGTTTAATTACCCCTGAAACAAATGAATAACAGAAGATGAAGGAGCCACGTCCATCCCCAGCCCCCCGTCTCTGCCTTCAGCTGTAGTCTGTTGTATGTAGTATACTGCGCCGATATCACCAGTGTGCACTGCACCACAGAAGTGTCTCCACTCCTGATCAAATTATACGTAGCCCTCTCCTGGTCATGGCTGCTTCTCCTCCTCCCCGGTCGGGCCTGCACTCCCCTCCTCCTCCCCTTCCCCGGTCGGGCCTGCGCTCCCCTCCTCCCCTTCCCCGGTTGGGCCTGCGTGCCCCTCCTTCTCCCCTTTCCCGACCGGAACTGCGCGCTCCTCCTCCTCCCCCTTCCCCGACCGAGCCTGCACGCCCCTCCTCCCCCTTCCAGTCGGGCCTGCGCGTTCCTCCTCCCCCTTCCCCGGCTGAGCCTGCGCGCCCCTCCTCCTTACCCCCACCAGTCGGGCCTGTGCGCTCCCCTTCTCCCCTTCCCCGGCCGGGGCTGAGCGCCACTGCTCCCCCTTCCCTTTCCGCGCCTGCACGCCCCTACTCCCCCTTCCCCAGCCGGGCCTGTGTGCCCCTCCTCCCCCGCCACCAGTCGGGCCTGCACACTCCTGCTCCCCCTTCCCTTTCTGGGCCTGCGCTCCCCTCCTCCCCCTTCCCCGGTCGGGCCTGCACGCCCCTCTTTCCCCCCACCAGTCGGGCCTGCATGCCCCTGCTCTCCCTTCCCTTGACGTGCCTGCGCGCCCCTCCTCCCCCTTCCCCGGCTGGGCCTGCGCTCCTCTTCCCCCCCCACCAGTTGGGCCTGCGTGCCCCTGCTCCCCCTTCCCCAGCTGGACCTGCGTGCCCCTCCTCCCCCCACCAGTCGGGCCTGCACGCCCCTGCTCCCCCTTCCCTTGCTGGGCCTGTGCGCCCCTCCTCCCCCTTCCCCGGCTGGGCCTGCGCGCTCCCCCTTCCCCGGCTGGGTCTGCGTGCCTTTCCTCCCCCCCACCAGTCGGGCCTGCACGCCACTTCGCCCCTTCCTGGGCTTGCGCGCCCCTCCTCCCCCGGCTGGGACTGTGTTCCCCTCCTCCTCCCCCTCCCAGTCGGGCCTGCGCGCCTGTGGAGAAACGGGGGGTCAGCGGGCACCCAGGTTTGCTATCCGAAACTGCATGGACCAGGGATCGTCCTGACTAACACCCGCTCTCCCATTAAACGCAGGCAATACACTACACAGACAACGCAGGGTTAGGGTGACAGTGCGGCAAGGCTTTATTGAACCACAAAACCCAATCGCAAACAACATTCCCAGCAATTACCCCCAAGATGGTGACATCACAGGGCCTCACCCTCCCGCTGACTCGCCTGGATAACGGTAGATGTTACGTCAGAGCTCCCAGCGTCGATATTCCACCTGTGATATACACACAGAAGAGATAACGACAAGCGCAGGGAGGTGACCGAGAACAGTCCATACTGTCTGTACAAGGCCAAAAGCCAGATGACTCGAGAAACACCGCCTGGCTTATCCGACCATCTCCATGGAACCAGGTGACCAGCGGGTCCAATCCTGGCTTTCTCCACACATCCGTGGTTCAGAGATGGTCACTGGATCAGATCTGTGTCCTTCCAACCGAAGCCGAAAACTCCTAGGTTGTTTCCCATAGAATCATAGATCGTGTCCCTCGTGATGGTGCCATGATGAATTGGCTGCAGTCCTGTCTCTCGTCCGTTGAGTGTTGTGCAGAAAATGGCCGACTCTGTGTGATGAGATGAAGTCTGATCTGCTCTCTCTGTCTCTTGTTTTTATACCTGGCACATGTAAGGTATTTTTAGAATTACCCAGTGTCCTTCAGTTCAGCCTCACAGCTCAAACTGGTTATAGAGTACAATACACAATTAGCATCTCAGCTCACAATAAACACAGATAAACACCCACTATTACAAGTCACTATTAGTCACCCACTATGTACAAGTCACTATTAGTCTTACTCAGTATGTTAAATAGCATATCAGCTTCCAAGATTGTCTTCTTGACCCAGCAGACATAAACACATCCACAAGCCAATACACAAATAAAAAGTCAATTCTTCTGGGTTTACAAAAGCATGGTTGTCTGGGAAATTAAGATTCAATCTGGTTTCTTCACAGCGCCCCTCCTCCTCCACCTCCCAGTTGGGCCTGCGTGCCCCTCCTCCACTTTCCCCGGCCGGGCCTGCATGCCTCTCCTCCCACCCACCAGTTGGGCCTGCACGCCCCTGCTACCCCTTTCCGGGCCTGCACACCCCTCCTCCCCGGCCGGGCCTGCGCTCCCCTCCTCCCCCTTCCCCTGCTGGGCCTGTGCGCCCCTCCTCCTCCTCCCCCGGTTGGGCCTGTGCGCCCCTCCTCCTCCCCCTCCCAGTTGGGCCTGCTCGCCCCTCCTCCCCCTTCCCCGGCCGAGCCTGCGTACCTCTCCTCCCTCCCACCAGTTGGGCCTGCACTCCCCTGCCCCCCCTTCCCTTTCCAGGCCTGCGCGCCCCTCCTTCCTCTCCCCAGCCGGGCCTGTGCGCCCCTCCTCCCTCTTCCCTAGTCGAGCCTGTGCGCCCCTCCTCCTCCTCCCCCTTCCCCAGTCGGGCCTGCGTGCCCCTCCTCCTCTCCCTCCCCTGGCTGGGCCTGCGTGCCCCTCCTCCTCCCCGGTTGGGCCTGTGCGCCGCTCCTCCTCCCCCTCCCAGTTGGGCCTGCACGCCCCTCCTCCCCCTTCCCCGGCCGGGCCTGCGTACCTCTCCTCCCTCCCACCAGTTGGGCCTGCACGCCCCTGCCCCCCCTTCCCTTTCCAGGCCTGCGCGCCCCTCCTTCCTCTCCCCAGCTGGGCCTGTGTGCCCCTCCTCCCTCTTCCCCAGTCGAGCCTGTGCGCCCCTCCTCCTCCCCCCCTTCCCCAGTCGGGCCTGTGCGCCCCTTCTCCCTCTTCCCCAGTCGGGCCTGCGTGCCCCTCCTCCTCCCCCTCCCCTGGCTGGGCCTGCGTGCCCCTCCTCCTCCTCCCCCGGTTGGGCCTGTGCGCCCCTCCTCCTCCCCCTCCCAGTTGGGCCTGCGCCCCCCTCCTCCCCCTTCCCCAGCCGGGCCTGCGTACCTCTCCTCCCTCCCACCAGTTGGGCCTGCACGCTCCTGCCCCCCCTTCCCTTTCCAGGCCTGCGCGCCCCTCCTTCCTCTTCCCAGCCAGGCCTGTGCACCCCTCGTCCCTCTTCCCCAGTCGAGCCTGTGCGCCCCTCCTCCCCCATCCCCAGTCGGGCCTGCACGCCCCTCCTCCTCCCCCTCACCTGGCTGGGCCTGCGTGCCCCTCCTCCTCCCCCGATTGGGCCTGTGCGCCCCTCCTCCTCCCCCTCCCAGTTGGGCTTGCGCGCCCCTCCTCCCCCTTCCCCGGCCAGACCTGCGTATCTCTCCTCCCTCCCACCAGTTGGGCCTGCACGCCCCTGCCCCCCCTTCCCTTTCCAGGCCTGTGCGCCCCTCCTTCCTCTCCCCAGCCGGGCCTGTGCGCCCCTCCTCCCCCTTCCCCAGTCGGGCCTGCGTGCCCCTCCTCCGCTTTCCCCGGCCGGGCCTGCGCGCCCCTCTCTCCTCCCCCTTCCCCAGTTGGGCCTGCGCGCCCCTCCTCCTCCGCCTCCCCTGGCTGGGCCTGCGCCCCTTCTCCCCCTCCCCCGGCAGGGCCTGCGTGCCCCTCCTCCTCCTCCCCCTTCCCCAGTCGGGCCTGCGCGCCCTCCTCCGCTTTCCCTGGCCGGGCCTGCGCGCCACTCCTCCCCTTTCCCCGGCCGGGCCTGTGCGCCCCTCCTCCCTCTCCCCTGGCCGGGCCTGCGTGCCCCTCCTCCACTTTCCCCGGCCGGGCCTGCGCGCCCCTCCTCCGCTTTCCCTGGCCGGGCCTGCGCGCCCCTCCTCCGCTTTCCCCAGCCGGGCCTGCGTACCTCTCCTCCCTCCCACCAGTTGGGCCTGCACGCCCCTGCCCCCCTTCCCTTTCCAGGCCTGTGCACCCCTCCTTCCTTTCCCCAGCAGGGCCTGTGCGCCCCTCCTCCCCCTTCCCCGGCCGGGCCTGCGTGCCCCTCCTCCTCCCCTGGCTGGGCCTGTGTGCTCCTCCTCCCCCCCCTTCCCCGGCCGGGCCTGCGTGCCCCTCCCCCTCCCCCGGCCAGGCCTGCGCGACCCTCCTCCGCTTTCCCTGGCTGGGACTGCGCGCCCCTCCTCCGCTTTCCCTGGCTGGGACTGCGCACCCCTCCTCCGCTTTCCCTGGCTGGGACTGCGCGCCCCTCCTCCCCCTTCCCCGGCCGGGCCTGCGTGCCCCTCCTCCTCCCCTGGCTGGGCCTGTGTGCCCCTCCTCCCCCTTCCCCGGCCGGGCCTGCGCGCCCCTCCTCCGCTTTCCCTGGCTGGGCCTGCGCGCCCCTCCTCCGCTTTCCCTGGCTGGGCCTGCACGCCCCTCCTCCGCTTTCCCTGGCTGGGCCTGCGCGCCCTCCTCCGCTTTCCCTGGCTGGGCCTGCACGCCCCTCCTCCCCCTTCCCCGGCCGGGCCTGCGTGCCCCTCCTCCTCCCCTGGCTGGGCCTGTGTGCCCCTCCTCCCCCTTCCCCGGCCGGGCCTGCGCGCCCCTCCTCCGCTTTCCCTGGCTGGGCCTGCGCGCCCCTCCTCCGCTTTCCCTGGCTGGGCCTGCACGCCCCTCCTCCGCTTTCCCTGGCTGGGCCTGCGCGCCCCTCCTCCGCTTTCCCTGGCTGGGCCTGCACGCCCCTCCTCCGCTTTCCCTGGCTGGGCCTGCGCGCCCCTCCTCCACTTTCCCTGGCTGGGCCTGCATGCCCCTGCTCCCCCTCCCCCGGCCGGGCCTGCACGCCCCCTTCCCAGCCGTGAATCCGGCTATAGAGAGCACATGTGAGTGGAGGATTTGCCGTCTTTCGCTTTGGTGATTTCGGAATAAAGTCTTGCGCTGTCCTCGTGGTGTCGTCGTCTGTCTCCTCCGGCAGAAGCTGCAGTTACACTGGGGGCCGGTACTTTGCCTCTGCTCCATAGTGTGGCGCTGTGCTCCTCTTTTGCCCCATGGTTGGGGGTCTCGGGTCAGGACTCCCCAGTCTTCTATATACCACAGCACGGTGGTGGTAATGGTCGCTCAGCCTCAGCCCCACAACTGCCCACCATATATCTTTATAGGATTATTACGTCACAGCCGTCTCTGCATCGATGGTGCCGTCAGTGCCATAGAGGGGTCTTGCAGCCCACTATCATTGACCCAGGGGCCCTGCCCTCCGACAGCTCACTACATCAGTCTACCATTGCTGGTCACCCACCATTGCTGTGACCCTGGTGATGCCACTGTTGGCAGTGAGCTCAAGAGTGCCCCTAGTGGCGTGGCAGGAACTCTGAGGAAATGTTGAGTTGAGATGCTCGAGATAAAATGTATAAACTCACCTACCAGCCAAAATCACGGAGGTGCACGTATCCCTGATGTCTCATTCACAGGACTGGAGCCGCAGCTGAAGCCTGAGCTGTAGTACCCACCGAGACATGCTGTGCCCACTAGGCCGCAGCTGAAGCCTGAGCTGTAGTACCCACCCAGCCATGCTGTGCCCACTAGCCAACAGCTGAAGCCTGAGCTGTGGTACCCACCCAGCCATGCTGTGCCCACTAGGCCGCAGCTGAAGCCTGAGCTGTAGTATTGACCAAGCTGTGCTTTTCCCACGAGGCCGCAGCTGAAGCCTCAGCTGTAGTACTGACCAAGCCGTGCTGTCCCTACTAGGCCGCAGCTGAAGCCTCAGCTGTAGTACTGACCGGGCCATGCTGTTCCCACTAGCCAACAGCTGAAGCCTGAACTGTAGGAATGACCGAGCCGTGTTTTTCCCACGAGGCCGCAGCTGAAGCCTGAGCTGTAGTTGGCAGCCATGTCACAATGATGAGCAGCCCACGTGTGTAAACCTATTAGGACCCCAGTGATGAAGTTAATGTGTAGAATTCTATCAGCTTTTCGTCTCCGGCTCCATGACGCAGTGGTTCTGTTGGTCAGTCTCCATTGTCGCCACGACTGGGCCGGCTGCACTTAGTTGTGTGCTCTGTACTCAGCGGTAACTAAGTGCTGACTGACATCCCCTGTGTGACAATGTGGAGAATATGAAGGAACACAGTACAAAGGCTCCGTGCCATGGCTGACTTTTGTCCAGAGTCTTCAGTGTCAGGTCCTGGAGGATGGCAATGACTTGTGCACCACTCACATACCTGCCCTGGTGGCTAGCTTGTCCGCCATTACTTACTACTTCCTGGTAGCACTGAGGAATCTCCTTCTTTTCCTGCAGTTTGTATTCTATCTCCAAATACTGAGCCAGACTCCCAGCGTGTAGATGACACTGCAGGCATGGAAGCCATGTCAGATGGAGGCCCTGTTGTGCCGCTGCCCCACGGTAGGTGGCACGTTTGTTACTGCTGGTTTTCTGCATTGTGCCTGGAAGCTGCAGAGAAAGCTTCGTCATCAGTGCATTTTACATCGATGTAGCCGTCATGTCAAGAGCCATCTTGTTAGAGATGGACAGGAGAGGAGACATAGACTTGTGGGCTGAACCTACAAGACACAAGCTGTCACATGTAGGCTACTGACACTACATGACACAACGCCTTATCTGCCAACCATATATGATGGCATTCAGACCAGCAGCAGAGTCTTCGCACCCCGTGCCAGACTATCGCTCCCACCAATTCACACATACGATGGAGGAGCATATGATGAGACTTGACCATGAAGGACTCATGGCTCCTCCATATCTGTAGATGACCTGTGCCCCTCTAGCACACGAGATATGCTGGGTGAGCGTGGCGGAGGGGAGAAGCTTTTCCTTCACCAGGAGTCATGAATAATTAAAAAAAGAGGTATCCGTGTCAGATTTTCCTTCCTCTCATAATTTAAACCCCTGATAAATTAGTTCATACATTTTTCCAAAAATGATTAATTTCAGTCTTGTTGCAGCCATATTAGTAATGTGTGGGAGATAGTTAGAGATGATTGGTACCCTCCCCAGGGTATATCATGGCCCATGCTCTAAACAGAGGCAACGGATATGAGCTTTTCATAAATGCCAATGTGACTGGCTTATGAACAACCAGGCAACCTCGTGCCCTGCTCATCCCTTCCAGGGACAAGTTATTCTGCGGTCACCAAAGAGCTGCGCAGAAGCACCAAAAGGACAGTGGACCAGTGTGGAATGAGCATGTACATAGCAGAGAACAAGAAGCCACCTGTATTCGAGACATAGTGCAAAATAAATTAGATGAGCAGCAAGATAACCAAATAGCCTCTGAGCAGTGGCACAGAGAGGACACCTGTCCCGGTAATACCATGGTGATCAGAGAACATGATCTCCGAGTCTCAAGAGAACACAGCAATGAGCTGATTAACATTAATCAGAAAGATTGTCCTGAAATGCAAATTCAGCATCTGAGGCATGATCACTCCACGAGATATCAAGAAGCACAATGTCTGAGCCACGATCATCCTACGAGATATCAAGAGGTACAATGTCTGAGCCATGATCATCCTACGAGATATCAAGAGGGACAATGTCTGAGCCATGATCATCCTACGAGATATCAAGAGGTACAATGTCTGAGCCATGATCATCCTACGAGATATCAAGAGGCACAATGTCTGAGCCATGATCACTCCACGAGATATCAAGAGGCACAATGTCTGAGCCACGATCATCCTACGAGATATCAAGAGGCACAATGTCTGAGCCACGATCACTCCACGAGATATCAAGAGGCACAATGTCTGAGCCATGATCATCCTACGAGATATGAAGAGGCACAATGTCTGAGCCACGATCATCCTACGAGATATGACAAGGTGCAATGTCTGAGCCACGATCATCCTACGAGATACGAAGAGGTGCAATGTCTGAGCCACGATCATCCTACGAGATATGAAGAGGCACAATGTCTAAGCCATGATCATCCTACGAGATATGAAGAGGCACAATGTCTGAGCCATGATCACTCCACGAGATATCAAGAGGCACAATGTCTGAGCCACGATCATCCTACGATATATGACAAGGTGCAATGTCTGAGCCACGATCATCCTACGAGATATGAAGAGGTGCAATGTCTGAGCCACGATCATCCTTCGACATATGAAGAGGTGCAATGTCTGAGCCACGATCATCCTACGAGATATGAAGAGGCACAATGTCTGAGCCACGATGATCCTACGAGATATGAAGAGGTACAATGTCTGAGCTATGATCACTCCACGAGATATCAAGAGGCACAATGTTTGAGCCACGATCATCCTACGATATATGACAAGGTGCAATGTCTGAGCCACGATCATCCTACGAGATATGAAGAGGTACAATGTCTGAGCCATGATCATCCTACGAGATATGAAGAGGTGCAATGTCTGAGCCACGATCATCCTACGAGATATGAAGAGGTACAATGTCTGAGCCACGATCATCCTACGAGATATGAAGAGGCACAATGTCTGAGCCACGATCATCCTACGAGATATGAAGAGGTGCAATGTCTGAGCCACGATCATCCTACAAGATATGAAGAGGCACAATGTCTGAGCCACGATCATCCTACGAGATATGAAGAGGCACAATGTCTGAGCCACGATCATCCTACGAGATATGAAGAGGCACAATGTCTGAGCCATGATCATCCTACGAGATATGAAGAGGCACAATCTCTGAGCCACGATCATCCTACGAGATATGAAGAGGTGCAATGTCTGAGCCACGATCATCCTACGAGATATGAAGAGGCACAATGTCTGAGCCATGATCATCCTACGAGATATGAAGAGGCACAATGTCTGAGCCATGATCATCCTACGAGATATCAAGAGGCACAATGTCTGAGCCAAGATCATCCTACGAGATATGAAGAGGCACAATGTCTGAGCCACGATCATCCTACAATATATGAAGAGGTGCAATGTTATGATTTGGTAGCTGAGGAGAGCAGGCAAAAAAAGGCAATACTCCAGAGAGGTTGGAATCTACTGGATCACAGTACCCTGACTAACCACCACAACTAAAGGCAGCCGTGGAGCGTACCTACGTTGGTCCTAGACGCCTCGTCACAGCCTGAGAAGCTAACTACACCTAAAGATAGAAATAGGAAAGCTATCTGCCCCGGAGCAGAACCCCAAAGATAATAGAAAGCCCCCAAACATGTAATGGCGGTTAGACAAGAGGAAATACTGACACAGAAAGAAAATAGATGAGCAAACGCTGGGGCCCAACTATCTAAATAGAAAAGGACAGGAAGGGCACTTACTGCAATCCAGAAAAACCCTGAAAAAAAACCAACTCCACTAATTTCAAAATAACCTGAGATCACACGACCTCTACCACCTAAATTAGTTCTCTGGTGTAACAAAACTAAGCAGCAGCCACTGAAAAAACTGGAAAAGGCAAATGAACAAATAACAGTGGCTCAGATAAACTGAGAGGAGCACAAGCCCCCGGAGGGGACCTGGCTGACCTCCACAGAAGTGCAGGACAAAATGCAAAAAGCAAGCACAAAAATAAAAGCAGAATATATCTTATCTGTTAGCAGAAGATGCAGGCAAGACACAGCAAGCTTCCAAGTGAACCAGGAACCAAAGTTGAGACAAGAACAATTGATCACCGGCAACCCTGATGGGAGGGAACCTCCCTTATATAAGACCAGTCTGTAATACCTGATTGCCAATCTTCACAATCTTCATTGGATAGTTCAGTACTGTTTGTAACCACCAGAGGGAGCTTCTGCTCAGAATTCATTTCTAACACATTCACAACAGTACCCCCCCCTTGAGGAGGGGTCACCGAACCCTCATTTGGGCAACCAGGTCGGTCAGGATGAGCTCTGTGATACGCACGGATCAGTCTCCTAGCATGGATGTCCGAAGCAAACACCCAAGAATTGTCCTCCTGACCATAACCTCTCCACTTAACAAAATACTGGAGTTTCCGTCTAGAAAAACGAGAATCCAATATTTTCTCAACCACATACTCCAGATTGCCCTCAACCAAAACAGGGTCAGGAGGCGCAGCCATAGGAACCACTGGCTAGACAAACCTCTTCAATAAGGACTTGTGGAACACGTTATGGATCTTAAATGTCCCTGGAAGAAGTAAACGAAAGGAAACAGGATTAAGAATCTCCATGATCTTATAAGGTCCAATGAACCTAGGCTTAAACTTAGGAGATGCAACTCTCATAGGGATATTTCTTGAGGACAACCAGACCAAGTCCCCCACTTCAAACCGAGGACCATCAGTCCTATGCCGGTTGGCAAACCGCTGGGCCCTCTCCTGAGAGAGGGACAACCTCTCCACTACCTGGTCCCAAATCTGCTGCATACGCTCCACAACAGAGTCAACACCTGGACAGACAGAAGCCTCCGTCTGTCCCGAAGAAAATCGAGGGTGAAACCCAAAATTGCAGAAAAATGGAGACATCAAAGTGGCAGAGCTAGCCCTATTATTAAGAGCAAACTCAGCCAAAGGCAAAAAAAGAGACCCAGTCATCCTGATCAGCAGACACAAAGCATCTCAGATAAGTCTCCAATGTCTGGTTTGTACTCTCAGTTTGTCCATTGGTCTGAGGATGAAAAGCCGAGGAGAAAGACAATTGAACACCAAGTTTAGAACAAAAAGTCCTCCAAAATCTGGAAACAAACAAACAGACACAATGTTCTCAGGAATGCCTTGTAACCGAACCACGTGCTGAAGGAACAAAGGCACCAATTCGGAGGAGGAAGGCAACTTAGGTAATGGCACAAGATGTATCATTTTGGAAAACCTGTCACAAATCACCCAGATAACGGTCATTCTCTGAGAAACAGGGAGGTCGGAAATGAAATCCATAGAGATATGGGTCCATGGTCTCTTGGGCACAGGCAATGGCATCAACAAACCACTAGAGCGAGAGCAAGGCTTGGAGCGAGAGCAAGTCCCGCAGGACTGCACAAATTCCCTGACGTCACGAGACAAAGTAGGCCACCAAAAGGACCGACTAACAAAGTCTCTGGTACCAAAAATTCCGGGATGACCGGCCAACGCGGAACAATGAATCTCAGACATCACACTCTTTTTCCACCGGTCTGGGACAAACAATTTCCCAATAGGGCAGCGCTTGGGTTTATCCTCCTGACACCCTTCCAGAGCCAGTCTCAAATTGGGCGAGATAGCGGAAAGAACTACACCCTCTTTCAAAATAACAGCAGGATCAGATAACTCAGGAGAGTCCGCAAGGAAACTCCTCGAGAGGGCATCCGCTTTAACATTCTTAGTGCCAGGAAGAAAGGAAACCACAAAATTAAAACGTGTGAAAAACAAGGCCCACCTGGCCTGTCTAGGATTAAGTCGCTTGGCTGATTCCAGATAAACCAGATTCTTATGGTCCGTGAGGACCACCACCTGATGTTTGGCTCCCTCCAGCCAATGTCTCCACTCTTCAAAAGCCACTTCATGGCCAATAACTCCCGATTACCCACGTCATAATTACGTTCAGTTGGAGAAAATTTTCGAGAGAAAAAGGCACAAGGGTTACTTTTAGAGGTCTCAGGATCTCTTTGGGACAAAACAGCACCTGCCCCAATTTCAGAGGCATCAACCTCCACCTGAAACGGTAGAGAAACATCAGGCTGCCGTAGAACAGGAGCAGAAGTGAATCTCCGCTTAAGTTCCTGAAACGCAGAGATTGCCTCAGGAGGCCAATTCACCACATCAGAACCCTTCTTGGTCAAATCAGTCAATGGTTTAACAATAACAGATAAATTACCAATAAATTTACGATAAGAATTGGCAAAACCCAAGAATCTCTGAAGAGCCTTTAATGAAGTAGGTTGAACCCAATCACAGATGGCCTGAACCTTGACCGGGTCCATTTCAATAACAGAAGCGGACAAAATAAATCCCAGAAATGAGATCCTCTGTACGCCAAAAAGACACTTTGATCCCTTCACATACAGAGCATTCTCTCTCAAAATCTGGAACACAGTCCGAACATGTTTCACATGAGAGTCCCAGTCATTGGAAAAAAATCAAGATATAATCCAAATAAACAATCAGAAATTAATCCACAAAATCCCTGAAAATGTCATTCATGAAGGACTGGAAGACGGAAGGAGCATTAGTGAGCCCAAAGGGCATCACTAGGTACTCAAAATGCCCCTCTGGGGTATTAAATGCTGTCTTCCATTCAAAAAAAAACCGGCGCGCAAGGGTGAAGAGGATGGTCTGATATGACCCTTCTCCAATGACTCCTTGATATAAGACCGCATAGTGTCATGTTCAGGTACAGACAAGTTAAAAAGGCGACCTTTAGGAAATTTACCACCAGGCACTAATTCAAAAGCGCAGTCATAGCTCCTATGGGGGGCAAGGATGCAGATTTACTTTCGCTAAACACATCAGAAAAATCAGTCAAAAAGTCAGGAACATCCTGAGCCTGGGGAGAGGCAGAAAAAACAGGAGTGTTGGCATTAACACATTGGCAGCCCCAACTGGTTACAGACACAGATTTCCAATCCAAAACAGGATTATGAGACTGTAACCAAGGGAAACCCAGTACAATAATGTCATGCAGATTATACAGCACCAAAAATTTGCAACTCTCCTGATGATCTGGTTCAACCCTCATTATCACCTGAGTAGAGAACTGGGGTTTATTCTCAGCCAAAGGGGTAGAATCGATCCCCAGTAGGGGAATAGACTTCCGTAGGGGTATCAAGGGAAACCCACAACATTTAGCAAAATCAAAATCCATCAGGTTAATAGCTGCTCCCGAATCAACAAAAGCCTGAGCAGAAAATGTGGACAGGGAGCAAATCAGGGTAACAGTCAACAGAAATTTAGTCTGAACACTACCCAAGACAACTGAGCGTGCAAAACGTCTTCCCCGCTTAGGGCAGACTGAAATAGCATGAGAGGCGTCACCACAGTAGAAACATAACCCATTGCGTTTTCAAAACTCATGACGCTGTGCCCCAGAAGCCACTTCATCACACTGCATGGGTTCAGAAGCTGGTTCAAAAGGCAACACTATTCCACGCATACCTCTACGCTCACGCAAACGTCTGTCAATTTGAATCGCTAATGACATAGAATCATTGAGACCAGAGGGAGCAGGGAATCCCACCATAACATCCTTTACATTCTCTGACAGACCCTTCCGAAAAAGGGCTGCCAAAGCATCATCATTCCATTTGGTCAGAGCTGCCCACTTTCGGAATTTCTGACAGTATAACTAAGCATCCTCAAGCCCCTGATTTAATGCCAACAAGGCTTTTTCAGCTTGATCAGAGACATTAGGCTCATCGTACAATAACCCCAGAGCCTGAAAAAATGCATCAACTGTTGTGAGTGGGCTTGGGATGAGTTCTGAGCAGAGGCTCCCTCTGGTGGTTACAAGCGGTGCTGGTCTGTCCAGTGAAGATTGTGAAGATTGTGAGGATTGGGAATCAGGTGTTACTGACTGGTCTTATATAAGGGAGTCACCTTCCCATCAGGGTTGCCGGTGATCAATTGTTCTGGTCTCTATCCTTGATTCCTGTTTCCCTTGTAGCCTGCTGTGTCGTGTCTGCATCTCCTGCTAACAGATAAGACATTTTCTTCTTTTTGTTTTTGTGCTTGATTTTTGCATTTTGTCCTGCACTTCTGTGGGGGCCTTCTGGGTCCCCTCCGGGGGCTTTTGCCCTCTCAGTTTAGTTCAGCCACTGATGTTTGTACATTTGCTTTTTCCAGTTTCTTCAGTGGCTGCTCTTTTGATTTTGTTACACCAGAGAACTAATTTAGGTGGTAGAGGTCGTGTGATCTCAGGTGTTTTTGAAATTAGTAGAGTTGGTGCTTTTCAGGGTTTTTTGGGATTGCAGTAAGTGCCCTTCCTATCCTTTTCTATTTAGTTAGTTTGGGCCCCAGCGTTTGCTCATACTATTTTCTTTCTGTGTCAGTATTTCTTCTTGTCTAACCACCATTACATGTTTGGGGGCTTTCTATTATCTTTGGGGTTCTGCTCCGGGGCAGATAGCTTTCCTCTTTCTATCTTTAGGTGTAGTTAGTTTCTCAGGCTGTGACGAGGCGTCTAGGACCAACGTAGGAACGCTCCACGGCTGCCTCTAGTTGTGGTGGTTAGTCAGGGTACTGCAATCTCATAGATTCCAACTGCTCTGGTGTATTGCCTTTTTTACTTGCACTCCTCAGCTACCGAATCATAACAGTATGACCGGCCCAAAATTTAAAATTGTATGGTACTCACAGAAGGGAAAAAATTTGTGAAAGAAAAAACGGTTGTCAGAGTTGTCAGAGATATTTTTCTGTTTGTTGCATTTTTTTTTTTTTTTCCCTCTGTATCTCTGGGTGCTGGGGAGGATCTTTTCTCCCAATGGAGTTTGCACAGTTGTCTGGCCGTGTGGATCAGCTTGCCACTGAGGTTCGGAGTATTGCTGCATATCTTGCTAGGTTGCCTGTTGTGGAACCTAGGATCCCCATGCCAGATTTGTTTTTAGGGGATCGAGCTAAGTTTCAGAATTTCAAAAATAATTGTAAATTGTTTCTTGCCTTAAAATCTAAGTCCTCAGGGAACGCAGCGCAGCAGGTTCAAATTATCATCTCTCTCCTGCGCGGCGATCCTCAGGATTGGGCTTTTTCCCTGACACCTGGGGATCCTGTTTTGAGTGACGGTGATGCATTTTTTCAGGCCTTGGGGTTATTGTACGATGAGCCTAATGTCACTGATCAAGCTGAAAAAGCCTTGTTGGCATTAAATCAGGGGCTTGATGACGCTGAGTTATACTGTCAGAGATTCCGTAGGTGGGCAGTCCTGACCAAGTGGAATGACGACGCTTTGGCGGCCCTTTTTCTGAAGGGTCTGTCAGATAATGTAAAGGATGTTATGGTGGGATTCCCTGTCCCCTCTGGTCTCAATGATTCTATGTCATTAGCGATTCAAATTGACAGAGGTTTGCGTGAGCGGAGAAGTATGCGTGGAGTGGTGTTGCCTTGTGAACCAGCTGCTGAGCCCATGCAGTGTGATAGAGTGGTGTCTGGGGCACAGCGTCATGAGTTTCGAAAGCGCAATGGGTTATGTTTCTACTGTGGTGATGCCTCTCATGCTATTTCAGTCTGCCCTAAGCGGGGAAGATGTTTTGCACGCTCAGTTGTCTTGGGTAGTGTTCAGACTAAGTTTTTATTAACTGTCACTCTGATATGCTCTCTGTCCTCATTTTCTGCTCAGGCTTTCGTTGATTCTGGAGCAGCTATTAACCTGATGGATTATGATTTTGCTAAACGTTGTGGGTTTCCCTTGATACCCCTACAGAAGTCTATTCCCCTACTGGGGATCGATTCTACCCCTTTGGCTGAGAATAAACCTCAGCTCTCTACTCAGGTGATAATGAGGGTTGAACCTGATCATCAGGAGTGCTGCAAATTTTTGGTTCTGTATAATCTGCATGATATTATCGTACTGGGTTTCCCTTGGTTACAGTCTCATAATCCTGTTTTGGATTGGAAATCTGTGTCTGTAACCAGTTGGGGCTGCCAATGTGTTAATACCAACACTCCTGTTTTTTCTGCCTCCCCCCAGGCTCAGAATGTTCCTGACTTTTTGATTGATTTTTTTGATGTATTTAGCGAAAGTAAATCTGCATCCTTGCCTACCCATAGGAGCTATGACTGCGCTATTGAATTAGTGCCGGGTAGTAAATTCCCTAAAGGTCGCCTTTTTAACTTGTCTGTACCTGAACATGACGCTATGCGGTCTTATATCAAGGAGTCATTGGAGAAGGGTCATATCAGACCATCCTCTCTTCACCCTTAGGTGCCGGTTTTTTCTTTGTGGCCAAAAAGGATGGTTCATTAAGGCCGTGCATTGATTATCGTCTTTTGAACAATATTACTGTGAAATATCAATACCCTTTACCCTTGATTTCTGACCTGTTTTCCAGGGTGAAAAACGCTACTTGGTTTACCAAGCTTGACCTCAGGGGGGCATATAACCTTATTCGCATTAAGCACGGGGATGAATGGAAGACAGCATTCAATACCCCGGAGGGGCATTTTGAGTACCTTGTGATGCCCTTTGGGCTCACTAATGCTCCTTCTGTCTTCCAGTCCTTCATGAATGACATTTTCAGGGATTTTGTGGATAAATTTCTGATTGTTTATTTGGATGATATCTTGATTTTTTCTAATGACTGGGACTCTCATGTGAAACATGTTCAAACTGTATTCCAGATTTTGAGAGAGAATGCTCTGTATGTGAAGGGATCAAAGTGTCTTTTTGGCATACAGAGGATCTCATTTCTGGGATTCATTTTGTCCCCATCTGTTATTGAAATGGACCCGGTCAAGGTTCAGGCCATCTGTGATTGAGTCCAACTTACTTCATTAAAGGCTCTTCAAAGATTTTTGGGTTTTGCCAATTTTTATCGTAAATTTATTGGTAATTTCTCGGTTATTGTTAAACCATTAACTGATTTGACCAAAAAGGGTTCTGATGTGGTGAATTGGCCTCCTGAGGCAGTCTCTGCATTTCAGGAACTTAAGCAGAGATTCACTTCTGCTCCTGTTCTACGGCAGCCTGATGTTTCTCTGCCATTTCAGGTGGAGGTTGATGCCTCTGAAATTGGGGCAGGTGCCGTTTTGTCCCAAAGAGATCCTGAGACCTCTAAAAGTAACCCTTGTGCCTTTTTCTCTCGAAAATTTTCTCCTACTGAACGTAATTATGACGTGGGTAATCGGGAGTTATTGGCCATGAAGTGGGCTTTTGAAGAGTGGAGACATTGGCTGGAGGGAGCCAAACATCAGGTGGTGGTCCTTACTGACCATAAGAATCTGGTTTATCTGGAATCTGCCAAGCGACTCAATTCTAGACAGGCCAGGTGGGCCTTGTTTTTCACACGTTTTAATTTTGTGGTTTCCTTTCTTCCTGGCACTAAGAATGTTAAGGCGGATGCCCTCTCGAGGAGCTTCCTTGCGGACTCTCCTGAGTTATCTGATCCTTCTGTTATTTTGAAAGAGGGTGTAGTTCTTTCCGCCATCTCACCTAATTTGAGACTTGCTCTGGAGGGGTGTCAGGAGGATAGGCCCGAGGGCTGCCCTGTTGGAAAAAGAGTGTGATGTCTGAGATTCATTGTTCCGCGTTGGCTGGGCATCCCGGAATTTTTGGTACCAGAGACTTGGTTAGTCGGTCCTTTTGGTGGCCTACCTTGTCTCGTGATGTCAGGGAATTTGTGCAGTCCTGCGGGACTTGCTCTCACTCCAAGCCTTGCTCTCGCTCTAGTGGTTTGTTGATGCCATTGCCTGTGCCCAAGAGACCATGGACCCATATTCTATGGATTTAATTTGCGACCTTCCTGTTTCTCAGAGAATGACCGCCATCTGGGTGATTTGTGATAGGTTTTCCAAGATGATACATCTTGTGCCATTACCTAAGTTGCCTTCCTCCTCTGAATTGGTGCCGTTGTTCCTTCAGCACGTGGTTCGTTTACACGGCATTCCTGAGAACATAGTGTCTGACAGAGGAGTCCAGTTTGTTTCCAGATTTTGGAGGACTTTTTGTGCTAAACTGGGTGTTCAATTGTCTTTCTCCTCGGCATTTCATCCTCAGACCAATGGTCAAACTGAGAGAACAAACCAGACATTGGAGACTTATCTAAGATGCTTTGTGTCTGCTGATCAGGATGACTGGGTCTCTTTTTTGCCTTTGGCTGAGTTTGCTCTTAATAATAGGGCTAGCTCTGCCACTTTGATGTCTCCGTTTTTCTGTAATTCTGGGTTTCACCCTCGATTTTCTTCAGGACAGACGGAGGCTTCTGTCTGTCCAGGTGTTGACTCTGTTGTGGAGCGTATGCAACAGATTTGGGACCAGGTAGTGGAGAGGTTGTCCCTCTCTCAGGAGAGGGCCCAGCGGTTTGCTAACCGGCATAGGACTGATGGTCCTCGGTTTAAAGTAGGGGACTTGGTCTGGTTGTCCTCAAAAAATATTCCTATGAGAGTATCATCTCCTAAATTTAAGCTAGGTTCATTGGACCTTATAAGATCATGGAGATTCTTAATCCTGTTTCTTTTCGTTTGCTTCTTCCAGGGACATTTAAGATCCATAACGTGTTCCACAAGTCCTTGTTGAAGAGGTTTGTTGAGCCAGTGGTTCCTGCTGCTGTGCCTCCTGACCCTGTTTTGGTTGAGGGCAATCTGGAGTATGTGGTTGAGAAAATATTAGATTCTCGTTTTTCTAGACGGAAACTCCAGTATTTGGTTAAGTGGAGAGGTTATGGTCAGGAAGACAATTCTTGGGTGTTTGCTTCGGACATCCATGCTAGGAGACTCATCCGTGCGTACCATAGAACTCATCCTGACCGACCTGGTTGCTCAAATGAGGGTTCGGTGACCCCTCCTCAAGGGGGGGGTACTGTTGTGAATGGGTTTGAGATGAGTTCTGAGCAGAGGCTCCCTCTGGTGGTTACAAGCGGTGCTGGTCTGTCCAGTGAAGATTGTGAGGATTGGGAATCAGGTGTTACTGACTGGTCTTATATAAGGGAGTCACCTTCCCATCAGGGTTGCCGGTGATCAATTGTTCTGGTCTCAATCCTTCATTCCTGTTTCCCTTGTAGCCTGCTGTGTCGTGTCTGCATCTCCTGCTAACAGATAAGACATTTTCTTCTTTTTGTTTTTGTGCTTGATTTTTGCATTGTGTCCTGCACTTCTGTGGGGGCCTTCAGGGTCCCCTCCGGGGGCTTTTGCCCTCTCAGTTTAGTTCAGCCACTGATGTTTGTACTTTTGCTTTTTCCAGTTTTTTCAGTGGCTGCTGTTTTGATTTTGTTACACCAGAGAACTAATTTAGGTGGTAGAGGTCGTGTGATCTCAGGTGTTTTTGAAATTAGTAGAGTTGGTGCTTTTCAGGGTTTTCTGGGATTGCAGTAAGTACCCTTCCTATCCTTTTCTATTTAGTTAGTTTGGGCCCCAACGTTTGCTCATACTATTTTCTGTCTGTGTCAGTATTTCTTCTTGTCTAACCGCCATTACATGTTTGGGGGCTTTCTATTATCTTTGGGGTTCTGCTCCGGGGCAGATAGCTTTCCTATATCTATCTTTAGGTGTAGTTAGTTTCTCAGGCTGTGACGAGGCGTCTAGGACCAACGTAGGAACGCTCCACGGCTGCCTCTAGTTGTTGTGGTTAGTCAGGGTACTGCAATCTCATAGATTCCAACTGCTCTGGTGTATTTCCTTTTTTGCCTGCACTCCTCAGCTACCGAAACATAACAATCAACATTACTCAAAACAGGATCCCCAGGTGTCAGGGAAAAAGCCCAATCCTGAGGATCGCCGCGCAGGAGAGAGATGACAATTTGAACCTGCTGTGCTGCGTTCCCTGAGGACTTAGGTTTTAAGGCAAAAAACAACTTACAGTTATTTATGAAATTCAGAAATTTAGCTCGATCCCCTAAAAACAAATCTGGCATGGGAATCCTAGGTTCCACAACCGGCAACCCTGCAAGATAGGTAGCAATACTCCGAACCTCAGTGGCAAGCTGATCCACACGGCCAGACAACTGTGCAAACTCCATTGAGAGAAAAAAAAAAAAATCCTCAGCACCCAGAGAAAAAGAGGGAAAGAAAAAAAAAATATATATCTATGACTTTTTTTTTTTTTTTTTACACTATCTTTCCCTTCTGTGAGTACCATTTAATTTTCAGTTTGGCCGGTGATACTGTTATGATTTTGTAGCTGAGGAGAGCAGGCAAAAAAACGGCAATACACCAGGGAGGTTGGAATCTACTGGATTGCAGTACCCTGACTAACCACCACAACTAAAGGCAGCCGAGGAGCGTACCTACGTTGGTCCTAGACGCCTCGTCACAGCCTGAGAAGCTAACTACACCTAAAGATAGAAAGAGGAAAACTATCTGCCCGGAGCAGATCCCCAAAGAACATAGGAAGCCCCCAAACATGTAATGGCGGTTAGACAAGAGGAAATACAGACACAGACAGAAAATAGTATGAGCAAACGCTGGGGCCCAATCTTCCTAGAAAGAAAAGGATAGGAAGGACACTTACTGCAATCCAAAAAACCCTAAAAAAATACCAACTCACTAATTGCAAAAACACCTGAGATCACACTACCTCTACCACCTAAATTAGTTCTCTGGTGTAACAAAACTAAGCCACAGCCACTGAAAAAACTGGAAAAGGCAAATGAACAAATAACAGTGACTCAGATAAACTGAGAGGAGCACAAGCCCCCGGAGGGGACCTGGCTGACCTCCACAGAAGTGCAGGACAAAATGCAAAAAGCAAGCACAAAAATAAAAGCAGAAAATATCTTATCTGTTAGCAGAAGATGCAGGCAAGACACAGCAAGCTTCCAAGTGAACCAGGAACCAAAGTTGAGACAAGAACAATTGATCACCGGCAACCCTGATGGGAGGGAACCTCCCTTATATAAGACCAGTCTGTAACACCTGATTGCCAATCTTCACAATCTTCATTGGATAGTTCAGTACTGTTTGTAACCACCAGAGTGAGCTTCTGCTCAGAATTCATTTCTAACACATTCACAACAGTGCAATGTCTGAGCCACGATCATCCTACGAAATATGACAAGGTGCAATGTCTGAGCTACGATCATCCTATGACATGTGAAGAGGTGCAATGTCTGAGCTATGATCATCCTACGAGATATGAAGAATTGCAATGTCTGAGCCACGATCATCCTACGAGATATGAAGAGGTGCAATGTCTGAGCCATGATCATCCTACGAGATATCAAGAGGCACAATGTCTGAGCCACGATCATCCTACGAGATATGAAGAGGCACAATGTCTGAGCCACGATCATCCTACGAGATATGAAGAGGTACAATGTCTGAGCCACGATCATCCTACGAGATATGAAGAGGCACAATGTCTGAGCCACGATCATCCTATGAGATATGAAGAGGTACAATGTCTGAACCACGATCATCCTACGAGATATGAAGAGGTACAATGTCTGAACCATGATCATCCTACGAGATATGAAGAGGTACAATGTCTGAGCCACGATCAGTCTGAGATTTGAAGAGGTACAATGTCTGAACCATGATCATCCTACGAGATATGAAGAGGTACAATGTCTGAACCATGATCATCCTACGAGATATGAAGAGGTACAATGTCTGAGCCACGATCAGTCTGAGATATGAAGAGGTACAATGTCTGAACCATGATCATCCTACGAGATATGAAGAGGTACAATGTCTGAGCCACGATCAGTCTGAGATTTGAAGAGGTCAAGCATGCGAGCCACGAACAATCTACAAGATATGAAGAGGTGCATCAGTTCCAGGATCATCCTACGAGCTATGAAGAGGTTCAGTGTTTAAGCCACTTTCCATCTACGAGATATAAAGTGTTGCAATGTCCAAGCTACAATCAGTATATAGTGTGTAATTATTCCAGATATCCCTGTGAAGATAACCAAATTAAATGTTTAAAGGAAAGTCACAGAGTGGAGAACACAACAGGAGAATGTGACCAAACAGTGATCATATTCATCTGGATGTTCAAGATGAAGCAGGAGGTCAGATCAAAGATGACCTGAAATAAGTAACTGGGAACCTCAGGTAGAACATCTAGAACATCAAGACTATGGACAGATTGTAGAATGCATGATACCCCTGAAGAGAAAAAATCTATGCAGCAACCACGAAACACAGGGGGAACTGAAGGTCATGGGACAACCTGGTTCTGGGAAGAAGATGTCGCTATGCCCAGTGCTAACCTTAGGAAATTACGGGCAGGAAAACTAGCAATAAATGAGAAAAATGTCACAAAGGACAAAGAGAGTCACTGGGAAGACACCTTTACATGTCACAAAACTGGTTACTTACAATGTCAGATGGAGACAGAAAAAGACAATGGTGCAGAGGAACAATGAATGTGATGCTACTCGTCACATGCCATGTGTACGAAACAAACAACAAACCGTGTGGCTGGACGATGCTATTACACCTAGTCTCCCGCAAGGATCCACGTCTTCAAAGGTCTCAGAGGACATAATGACACATGGATTCCTCAAACTTAGAGACATGCACACCCAAGTGTAAAATATGAACCTTCAGAATTCCGACAAGGGCGGCCAAACCAAAGAGACACAAATATGACTTTCCAGCACAAAACAGTGTGGAAATTACCAACAAGATCCAAACTGAGGAGAGAGACTCAAATAGACAATACGACTTGTCAAACCATTGACCAGAAGCGGTCATCATATGATGAGGACATACCAGCCCAAACCAAAGAACAACACACTCAGACCACATGGCAAAATTATACTGAATAAAGATAACTGTATACAGGAGGAACATTGGAAATGGTAACCTCCACAGGAGAAGAAGCGCTGACCCCACCTGAGGAGACAGCTGTGCCAGACAGAAGAGGGCATGACATCGGTCACTGCCTTCTACCCTGTGACCTCTGTAATATTGTACACAAGGCCTCATTGTATGTTGAGGTGCTCATCTTTGAGGGGGCTGCACTAGACTTCCCTAAAAGTTACAAGAATGGGAGGGTACAGACAATATGGAGGCCATGTTGTTGCCATATTCTGCCCACTTTGGGTTCTAACACATCCTTGTGGTCCACAGGTGCCCATGATCAACTCTCAGGATCATCACCTGTGGACCTCTGCAATGTTAAGATTCGCGTGTTTCTAAGAGTCAGTGGAGGAGTCCTAATGAAGGAGCAGTGAGACAGTTCTGAACAGGAAGAGGAGTCCTCAATAACCCTATACGTGCAGGAATGAGCGAAAGCAGATACCCAAGGGAGCATATGGCAGACAACGATCTGTATTGTGAAGTGGTGGATCCAGCTTACGCCATATGTTTAAGAATATGATGTAAATGTATCCGACACTAAAGCATAATTCTGACTGTCGGGACATACACTTCCTACACACAGCACATGTTGTAGACAGGCCCCGTCCTTCACAATAACTGGATTCTTCCATCTCTCTCCAGCAATGGAGCAGTCAGAAGATGAGAGCCTGGTGATGGCTGACGTGAAATCCCAGCTACAAGACGAGGCTGCAACAGACGTAATCCTAGAAGTCCAAACACAACCTGAGCTTTCTGCCCTGCTCCCAGGACCACAGGAACCCGAGGACGCAAAATGGTGAGGAGTATAATGTCACCACTAGAGGTGATCGAACTCGAATTGTAAAGTTCAGGGACTTTACCGGATAGCCAGTGTCCGGTGCTGACCACCAAACACAGATTTCTCCTGGAAGTCCATTTCATAGCTTGGGGAGGAGCGAGAGATCCAAAGTTTGGGTCTCAATTTATTTCTGTGGGGTTCAAGTTCAGGTTCACGTACAGTTCTGGAGTCGGACGGAACTTTGAATTAAAGTTTCGGTCGAATGTGACGAACTCGAACTTCCACTGGTCCTCTCATTCCTATCACCACTTATCTCCAAAATAAACAGAATCTTTAGATCACCAGTAGTCACTGGCAGTGATGGTATGATGGCCAAAAATGATTCCCCACAAAATAAGATCCAGGCAGAGTATAGAGCTGGGAATGCCAGGTGCTCCAGCAACATTCACTGCCAATACATAAAAGGCTGGCTTTAGTGCAGCTTCCACACACTATCACTGAGATGCCCATTAATCGCCAAGTGCTCTACATACTGTCTCCTTGTGTCCCCCTAATAGAGCGCATCTCTTTACGATGAACATTGGAGAGCCCCGTAGGCGGCAGGGAAAAGTAACCGATATTCATATATACAATTTTATCAACACTGCAAACTACCCTGATGTCTGCTCTGCTAATGCGGCTAATGTGGGGCGTGCTGCACACCAGTATTCAACAGGTAGAAGCTAATCAGATTCCAGAAAAACATACAATTAGAACATGACTGAGATCCACTGGTCTCCTACTTGTATAAGAGATCACGGATAGTGACAGGTTATTACCATTGGCTATTTGTGTTTTTATACTATTATTAAGCTATGCCTGCAGCGTGCCCTATGGGAATGCTTCCTCACTATCATGTTTCACCAAAGACCCTGCTTCATCAGGGGCAATGAGGCAATTTATGTGCAGTCTCCCGCATGCAGAGTATGTGTCATACGACATAGCTCAGGTACCAGAACAAAGCTTTCTACATAGATTACAAATCCAAACCAAGATTTGTGCATAGATAAGGCATCACAATCAAGCTTTGTACATAAAGTACCAGAACCAGTTTGGTACAAATATAAAGTATCAGAACCAAGATTTGTATATAGATAAGATACCTGAATCAAACTTTGTACATAGATAAGGTGTAGAGATACAGGGTCAGTGGGTGCTCTCGTTCACTGGCCTGGCTGTCTTAAGAAAGGCTGCATGGATCAGGGCTCATACCACTGAACACCCGCTCTCTCTCCCCATGGGTAGAACACTACTCAGACAACACAGGGCGAGGGTAGAACAGTGCAGCAATGAGTTATTGAACCACCAACACACAATAGAACACAGAACAGTCCCAGCAATTACACAAGATGGTGCAAAGTCTCATGCTTCCACTGACTCGCTGGGATTAGAGCTGCTTCCAGGGCCGAGTACCCTCATCAGTGGCCCCGCTTTTGACGGGCCCCCACAGTGAGGAGGTAGCGACAAGCTTAGGAAGATGACAGTCCATTGATGTACGAGGCCAGGTGACCTGATTGTCCCAACCTGGATTCTCTGAACATCTTTGAGAGTTCAGTGATGATGAATGAGGCAGCTCTGTGCTTCTTCAGTTGGAGCCATGATGCCATGACTTCTGTAATGTAGACTCCCTAAACACAGGCAGATCCTCCTTTTTCTAGGTCACAACCTTTCATTCAGCCATTCCACCACAGGCTTGGGGGAAGGTTGATGAAGGCCATCCCTCACTGCTGGAGTGTGCTAACAACAGGCATAGAGCGTCCTCCATACTGCAGAGCACCGATGGGTCATCGGCATATTAACAACACTCAGACATTGTGCCTTTGTTTTCCAAATATAGAGCAATACTAGGACTGCACTACAAGGACAGATACAAAAGGCAATCAGCAGCCGGTCCACAAATGGCGGCCAGTGATCAATAACTCACTGACAAGAAGGGTCACCAGTCATTCTCACGTGACCTCCAGCTCATGTCCCTGGGGCTGCTGAAATGATATGTCTGGGTAATTCAGAATAAATGTGATGTTGTCACACATACATAGACAAACTGTTATATATACACACAGTCCCATTCAGAGGCATACATAGACACACTGTTTACAGTTGTGCTCAAAAGTTTACATACCCCAACAGAATTGTTGCTTTCTTGGCCTTTTATCAGAGAAATATGAATGATAACACTAAACCTTTTTCTCCACTCATGGTTAGTGGTTGGGTGAAGCCATTTATTGTCACTACTGTGTTTTTCTCTTTTTAAATCATAATGACAATCCTGGGAGTGGTCTGTGCCCTGGGAGTGGTCTGTGCCCTGGGAGTGTGTCATGTGCCCTGGGAGTGGTCTGTTGCCCTGGGAGTGGTCTGTGCCCTGGGAGTGTGTCATGTGCCCTGGAGTGTGTCATGTGCCCTGGGAGTGTGTCATGTGCCCTGGGAGTGGTCTGTGCCCTGGGAGTGTGTCATGTGCCCTGGGAGTGGTCTGTGCCCTGGGAGTGTGTCATGTGCCCTGGGAGTGGTCTGTGCCCTGGGAGTGGTCTGTGCCCTGGGAGTGGTCTGTGCCCTGGGAGTGTGTCATGTGCCCTGGGAGTGGTCTGTGCCCTGGGAGTGTCTCATGTGCCCTGGGAGTGGTCTGTGCCCTGGGAGTGTGTCATGTGCCCTGGGAGTGGTCTGTGCCCTGGGAGTGGTCTGTGCCCTGGAGTGGTCTGTGCCCTGGGAGTGTGTCATGTGCCCTGGGAGTGGTCTGTGCCCTGGGAGTGGTCTGTGCCCTGGGAGTGTGTCATGTGCCCTGGGAGTGGTCTGTGCCCTGGGAGTGTCTCATGTGCCCTGGGAGTGGTCTGTGCCCTGGGAGTGTGTCATGTGCCCTGATAGTGTGTCATGTGCCCTGATAGTGTGTCATGTGCCCTGGGAGTGGTCAGTGCCCTGGGGTGGTCTGTTCCCTGGGAGTGTGTCATGTGCCCTGAGAATGGTCTGCGCCCTGGGAGTGTGTCATGTGCCCTGGGAGTGGTCTGTTCCCTGGGAGTGTGTCATGTGCCCTGGGAGTGGTCTGCGCCCTGGGAGTGTGTCATGTGCCCTGGGAGTGTCATGTGCCCTGGGAGTGTGTCATGTGCCCTGGGAGTGTCATGTGCCCTGGGAGTGGTCTGCGCCCTGGGAGTGTGTCATGTGCCCTGGGAGTGTGTCATGTGCCCTGAGAGTGTGTCATGTGCCCTGGGAGTGGTCATGTGCCCTGGGAGTGGTCTGTTCCCTGGGAGTGTGTCATGTGCCCTGGGAGTGGTCTGTTCCCTGGGAGTGTGTCATGTGCCCTGGGAGTGGTCTGTTCCCTGGGGGTGTGTCATGTGCCCTGGGAGTGGTCTGTTCCCTGGGGGTGTGTCATGTGCCCTGGAGTGGTCTGCGCCCTGGGAGTGTGTCATGTGCCCTGGGGTGGTCTGTTCCCTGGGAGTGGCCTGTTCCCTGGGAGTGTGTCATGTGCCCTGGAGTGTGTCATGTGCCCTGGGAGTGGTCTGCGCCCCAGGGAGTGGTCTGTTCCCGGGGAGTGTGTCATGTGCCCTGGGAGTGGTCTGTGCCCTGGGGTGGTCTGTGCCCTAAGAGTGGTCTGCGCCCTGGGATTGTGTCATGAGAGGGTCTGCGCCCTAGGAGTGTGTCATGTGCCTGGGAGTGGTCTGTGCCCTGAGAGTGGTCTGCACCCTGGGAGTGTCATGTGCCCTGGGATGTGTGTCATGAGAGTGGTCTCGCCCTAGGGAGTGTGTCATGTGCCCTGGGAGTGGTGTCATGTGCCCTGGGAGTGTGTCATGTGCCCTGGGAGTGGTATGTGCCCTGGGAGTGTGTCTATGAGGTGGTCTGCGCCCTAGGAGTGTCATGCGCCCTGGGAGTGTGACATGTGCCCTGGGGTGGTCTGTGCCCTGAGATTGGTCTGCGCCCTGGGAGTGGTTCTGTGCCCTGGGAGTGGTCTGTGCCCTGGGAGTGTGTCATGTGCCCTGGGAGTGTGTCATGTGCCCTGGGAGTGGTCTGCGCCCTGGGTGTGTGTCATGTGCCGTGGGAGTGGTCTGTTGCCCTGGGAGTGGTCTGTGCCCTGGGAGTGTGTCATGTGCCCTGGGAGTGGTCTGTGCCCTTAGAAGTAGTCTGCGCCCTGGGAGTGTGTCATGTGCTCTGGGAGTGGTATGAGAGGGTCTGTGCCCTAGGAGTGTGTCATGTGCCCTGGAGTGGTCTGTGTCCTGAGAGTGGTCTGCGCCTGGGAGTGTCATGAGCCCTGGGAGTGTGTCATTAGAGTGGTCTGCGCCCTAGGAGTGTGTCATGTGCCCTGGAGTGTCGTGTGCCCTGGGAGTGTGTCATGAGAGTGGTCTGCGCCTGGGAGTGTGTCATGTGCCCTGGGAGTGTGTCATGTGCCCTGGGAGTGGTCTGTGCCTGGGAGTGTGTCATGAGAGTGGTCTGCGCCCTAGGGAGTGTGTCATGTGCCCTGGAGTGTCATGTGCACGGGAGTGTGTCATGTGCCCTGAGAATGGTCTGCGCCCTGGGAGTGTGTCATGTGCCCTGGGAGTGGTCTGTGCCCTGGGAGTGTGTCATGAGAGTGGTCTGCGCCTAGGAGTGTGTCATGTGCCCTGGGGAGTGTTATGTTGCCCTGGAGTGGTCTGTGCCCTGGGAGTGGTCTGTGCCCTGAGAGTGGTCTGCGCCCTGGAGTGTCATGTGCCCTGGAGTGTGTCATGAGAGTAGTCTGCGCCCTAGGAGTGTTCATGTGCTCTGGGAGTGGTCTGTGCCCTGAGAGTGGTCTGCGCCCTGGGAGTGTCATGTGCCCTGGGAGTGTGTCATGTGCCCTGAGAGTGTGTCATGTGCCCTGGGAGTGGACTTCTATAGCCCCACCCGGTTTTTGCCCCCATCCCCCCTCCCTATGCCATGGACTTCTAAGCCCCCATCCTGGATCTGCCCCATCCCCCTCCCTATACCATGGACATCTATAGCCCCCACCCTGGATCTGC
>JARQOD010003031.1:0-69653 GCA_033576555.1 Oophaga sylvatica
CCGGCCCATGCCCTCCGGTTCCCCCCTTCCTCAGCGGTGGGTAGTGGACCGTGCCCTCGGTTACCCCCCTCCCAGCGGTGGGTATGGACCGGCCCTCTGGCTCCCCCTTTCTCAGCGTGGTGGACCAGGCCATGCCCTCTGATTCCCCCCTTCCTCAGCGGTGTGGACCGGCCCATGCCCTCCGGTTCCCTCCTTTCCTCAGCGGTGGGTAGGGCCCGTGCCCTCCGGTTCCCTCCTTCCTCAGCAGTTGGTAGGGGCCGTGCCCTCCGGCTCTCCCCCTCCCCACGGTGGTACCGGCCCGTGCCTCCGGTTCCCCCCTTCCTCAGCGGTGGTACGGACCGTGCCCTCCGGTTCACCCCCTTCCTCAGCGTGTGGTAGCGGACCGTGCCCTCCGGTTCCCCCCCTTCCTCAGCGGTGGGTAGCGGACCGTGCCCTCCGGTTCCCCCCCTCCCCAGCGGTGGGTAGTGGACCGGCCCTCTGGTTCCCCCCTTCCTCAGCGTGGGTACGTGGACCAGCCCTCCGGTTCCCCCCTTCCTCAGCTGTGGGTACCGGCCCATGCCCTCCGGTTCCCCCTTCCTCAGGGTGGGTAGTGGACCGGCCCTCCGGTTCCCCCTTTCCTCAGCGGTGGTACCGGCCGTGCCCTCCGGTTTCCCCCTTCCTCAGCGTGGGTAGTGGACCGGCCCTCCGGTTCCCCCCTTCCTCAGCGGGTGGTACCGGCCCTCCGGTTTCCCCCTTCTCAGCGGTGGGTACCGGCCCTGCCCTCCGGTTCCCCCCTTCCTCAGCGGTGGTACCGGACCGTGCCCTCCGGTTCCCCCCTCCCCAGCGGTGGGTACTGGACCGGCCCTCCTGGCTCCCTCCTTTCTCAGCGGTGTACAGGCCAGCCCTCGATTCCCCCCTTCCTCAGCGGTGGTGACCGGCCTCCCCGGTTCCCTCCTTCCTCAGCGGTGGGTACCGGCCCTGCCCTCCGGTTCCCCCCTTCCTCAGCGGTGGGTAGGGCCGGCCCTCCGGTTCCCCCTTCCTCAGCGGTTGGTAGGGGCCTGTGCCCTCCCCATCGGTGTGTACCGGCCCGTGCCCTCCGGTTCCCCCCCTTCCTCAGCGGTGGGTAGCGGACCGTGCCCTCCGGTTCCCCCCCTTCCTCAGCGGTGGGTAGCGGACCGTGCCCTCCGGTTCCCCCCCTTCCTCAGCGGTGGGTAGCGGACCGTGCCCTCCGGTTCCCCCCCTCCCCAGCGGTGGGTAGTGGACCGGCCCTCTGGCTCCCTCCTGTCTCAGCGGTGTGGACCAGGCCATGCCCTCTGCTCTGATTCCCCCCTTCCTCAGCGGTGTGGACCAGGCCATGCCTTCCGGTTCCCCCCTTCCTCAGCGGTGTGTACCGGCCCGTGCCCTCCGGTTCCCTCCTTCCTCAGCGGTGGGTAGTGGACCGGCCTTCTGGCTCCCTCCTTTCTCAGCGGTGTGGACCAGGCCATGCCCTCCGGTTCCCCCCTTCCTCAGCTGTGGGTAGTGGACCGGCCCTCCGGTTCCCCCCTTCCTCAGCGGTGGGTAGCGGCCCATGCCCTCCGGTTCCCCCCTTGCTCAGCGGTGTGTACCGGCCGTGCCCTCCGGTTCCCCCCTTCCTCAGTGGTGGGTAGTGGACCGGCCCTCCGGTTCCCCCCCTTCCTCAGCGGTGGGTACCGGCCCGTGCCCTCCGGTTTCCCCCTTCCTCAGCAGTGGGTAGTGGACCGGCCCTCCGGTTCCCCCCTTCCTCAGCGGTGGGTACCGGCCCATGCCCTCCGGTTCCCCCCTTCCTCAGCGGTGGGTAGTGGACCGGCCCTCCGGTTCCCCCTTCCTCAGCGGTGGGTAGTGGACCGGCCCTCCGGCTCCCTCCTTTCTCAGCGGTGGGTAGCGGCCCGTGCTCTCCGGTTCCCCCCTTCCTCAGCGGTGTGTACCGGCCGTGCCCTCCGGTTCCCCCCTTCCTCAGCGGTGGGTAGTGGACCAGCCCTCCGGTTCCCCCCTTCCTCAGCGGTGGGTACCGGCCCATGCCCTCCAGTTCCCCCCTTCCTCAGCGGTGGGTAGTGAACCGGCCCTCCGGTTCCCCCCTTCCTCAGCGGTGGGTACCGGCCCATGCCCTCCGGTTCCCCCCTTCCTCAGCGGTGGGTACCGGCCCATGCCCTCCGGTTCCATCCTTCCTCAGCGGTGGGTAGTGGACCGGCCCTCCGGTTCCCCCCTTCCTCAGCGGTGTGTACCGGCCGTGCCCTCCGGTTCCCCCCTTCCTCAGCGGTGTGTACCGGCCGTGCCCTCCGGTTCCCCCCTTCCTCAGCGTGGGTACCGGCCCATGCCCTCCGGTTCCATCCTTCCTCAGCGTGGGTAGTGGACCGGCCCTCCGGCTCCCTCCTTTCTCAGCGGTGTGTACCGGCCGTGCCCTCCGGTTCCCCCCTTCCTCAGCGGTGGTAGTGGACCGGCCCTCCGGTTCCCCCCTTCCTCAGCGGTGGGTAGTGGACCGGCCCTCCGGCTCCCCCTTTCTCAGCGGTGGGTAGCGGCCCGTGCTCTCCGGTTCCCCCCTTCCTCAGCGGTGTGTACCGGCCGTGCCCTCCGGTTCCCCCCTTCCTCAGCGGTGTGTACCGGCCGTGCCCTCCGGTTCCCCCCTTCCTCAGCGGTGGTATGCCAGCCCTCCGGTTCCCCCCTTCCTCAGCGGTGGGTACGGACCATGCCCTCCAGTTCCCCCCTTCCTCAGCGGTGGGTATACCGGCCCTGGCCCTCCCCAGGTTTACCCCCCCTTCCCCCTTCTCAGCGGTGGGTAGTGAACCGGCCCTCCGGTTCCCCCCTTCCTCAGCGGTGGGTACCGGCCCATGCCCTCCGGTTCCCCCCTTCCTCAGCGGTGGGTACCGGCCCATGCCCTCCGGTTCCATCCTTCCTCAGCGGTGGGTAGTGGACTCGGCCCTCAGGTTCCCCCCTTCCTCAGCGGTGGGTACCGGCCCGTGCCCTCCGCCCCCTCCACCATTAGGTCTGTCCCGGAGCGCACCACTGCGGTGGGTGGGCTGTTTATGGATCGGTGGTTTTCTGCACCCACATCTCTCACCTGGATGGACTCTTCCTCGGCGGGCAGCAGATGGGTGGGCACAGTTACCCTGAACGCTCGGCCCACCATGGTGGAGCTGTCAGGAATTCTGCTCATTGGCACCACTGTCTCTTTAACATCTGGGAAAAGGGAATGCATGGAGGCCTCGAGCCGAGGGTCCCAGTCGTGGCCCTGTCCCACAGCATCATTCGGCCAGTCCGCCCACGCCGAGGAGGCCAAGACAAGCACCAGGAGGGTCCGGGGGGCATTCATCTCGGTCGTCATCCTCATGGTGGTGTTTGGCAGGATATGGGGGTCTCACTGGACACTATGGCCCCTCATTGCCAACATCTGTGGAAAAAAATTAAGATGTGGTCAGTGCCACCAAGTCCACCATGCTTTACACTGCAGGCACAGAGCAGGGCCATATTCCAAGCTGTGTGACGGCCCCACAGAACACGGAGACGCCGTCGAGCCCCCCACCCCGCCCGGGTGTAAATTCTGGGGTCCCCATTACCAGGCATCACAGGGGTCTCGTTAGAGCCTCCCGCACCAATATCAGATCAGCGGCGCACAGACCCGGAGGGCGCCTCGTCAGCCACTGCGGTCAGAGCACAGGGGGCTGCGGTGCCAGCCTGCAGGAGACGAGGGGGCGGCAGTGCCAGGAATAGCCGCGGCTGGAGAGTATTTATACCCCGCGGCACACAGCGGCATTAGGTTACCAGGACTCCTCCAGTCACAGCCAGAGCTGCAGAGACGAGTCATGTGTCTGCTATACCCCCACAGAGCATCTGGGACATGGACACAGCTCTGGGAGTGAGCGGAGCAGACCATCGACTCTGCTTCATCACACACCAAATATAAGGGTTGGGGGCACTGGGGTAATAGTGATCACAAAATAATAAGCTTTCATGTATCCTTTAATAAGATGTGTAGTCGAGGGGTTACAAGGACACTAAACTTCAGGAAGGCAAATTTCCAACGGATGAGAGATGATCTTGGTGCTATAAACTGGGACGATATCCTGAGACATAAAAATACACAAAGAAAATGGGAGACGTTTATTAGCATCCTGAATAGACCTGTGCACAGTATATACCCTATGGGAATAAACCTGCTAGAAATAGGAGGAAACCACTATGGCTAAATAGAGCTGTAAGGCTACTTTCACACTTTCGCATCTTGCGCTATCGGACACATGCGCAATGTTCCCCTATCTTTAACATGGCGGGCGCAGGGTCTAGCGCTTGCACGCGTTCATGTGCGTTTGTCGTGCGCTGCCCATTTTCCCGGTGTGCGCCCATACGCGCCAGACGCTACATGTTGCATTTTTTTTTTCCGCTCAACCGCTTTAAAAAAACGCGTGCGCACGTGTGCGCATGCTATGCGCAAAAAATAACATTGCAGTCTATGGGGGCGCTGGCGTGCGCATGGCTTTGCGCTCGTCAGCGCTTTTGCACGCACGCGATTTTTCTGTAAATAATGGAGCCAGAGATGATGGAGACAGATGATGGAGCCAGAGATGATAGAGCCAGAGATGATAGAGCCAAAGATGATGGAGACAGATGATGGAGACAGATGATGGAGACAGATGATGGAGACAGATGATGGAGACAGATGATGGAGACAGATGATGGAGACAGATGATGGAGACAGATGATGGAGACAGATGATGGAGACAGATGATGGAGACAGATGATGGAGACAGATGATGGAGACAGATGAGGAGACAGATGATGGAGACAGATGATGGAGACAGATGATGGAGACAGATGATGGAGACAGATGATGGAGACAGATGATGGAGACAGATGATGGAGACAGATGATGGAGACAGATGATGGAGACAGATGATGGAGACAGATGATGGAGACAGATGATGGAGACAGATGATGGAGACAGATGATGGAGACAGATGATGGAGACAGATGATGGAGACAGATGATGGAGACAGATATGGAGACAGATGATGGAGACAGATGATGGAGACAGATGATGGAGACAGATGATGGAGACAGATGATGGAGACAGATGATGGAGACAGATGATGGAGACAGATGATGGAGACAGATGATGGAGACAGATGATGGAGCCGATGATTGATAGAGGCAGAGATGATTGATAGAGGCAGAGATGATTGATAGAGGCAGAGATGATTGATAGAGGCAGAGATGATTGATAGAGGCAGAGATGATTATAGAGGCAGAGATGATTGATAGAGGCAGAGATGATTGATAGAGGCAGAGATGATTGATAGAGGCAGAGATGATTGATAGAGGCAGAGATGATTGATAGAGGCAGAGATGATTGATAGAGGCAGAGATGATAGAGGCAGAGATGATAGAGCCAAAGATGATGGAGCCAAAGATGATGGAGCCAAAGATGATGGAGCCAAAGATGATGGAGGCAGAGATGATGGAGGCAGAGATGATGAAGGCAGAGATGATGAAGGCAGAGATGATGGAGCCAGAGATGATGGAGCCAGAGATGATAGAGTCAGAGATGATGGAGCCAGAGATGATGGAGACAGAGATGATGGAGACAGAGATGATGGAGCCAGAGATGATAGAGCCAAATGATGGAGCTAGAGATGATAGAGCCAAATGATGGAGCCAGAGATGATAGAGCCAGAGATGATGGAGCCAGAGATGATGGAGCCAGAGATGATGGAGCCAGAGGTGATAATGTGACAAATAGAAAACGCATGGGCCAAAAAAAACGCAAACGCATGCAAAAACGCATGAAATCGCAGACAAACGCTACGTTTTTTTTGTCGAAATGCGCATGCTGATGCGACTAAATATTGCAGCGTTTACAAGTGTTTTTTTAATGCGCTTCATGTGCGCTCGAAACGCAGCGCAAAAAAATGCAAGTGTGAAAGTAGCCTAAGGGGCGCAATAAGGGACAAAAAGAAAGCATTTAGGGAATTAAAGCAAGTAGGTAGTGATGAGGCATTAAATAAATACAGAAGATTGAATAAATTATGTAAAAAGCAAATCAAGACAGCAAAGATTGAGGCAGAGAGACTCATTGCCAGAGAAAGTAAAAATCCCAAAATATTCTTTAACTACATAAATAGCAAGAAACTAAAAAATGATAGTGTTGGTCCTCTTAAGGGTATGCCACACTAAACAATATCGCTAACGGGATCGCTAAAAAACGTCACTATTTAGCGATCCCGTTAGCGATGTTGTTCAGTGCGGCAGCTTCCAGCGACGAGCTTCCTGCTGTGATCTCGCTCGTCGCTGGAATCGTTCCGGACCCTATTTTCTCGTGGCGCTCCCGCTGGGTAAGTATCTAATCGCTGTGTGGCACCTTTTCTTAGCGATTTAGCGGTACTTTTGTACCGCTAAAGTCGTTAAGAAGATCGCTAACGGCGATAGCGTCGTTAACTATATCGCTAAATGTGGCCGCATTTAGCGATATAGAAACAATCCCGCTAGCGATCGCATTAGTATGCGTCGTTATCGTGATCGCTAGCGGGATTGTTTAGTGTGGCAGTACCTTTACAAATAGTCTGGGTGAAATGGTGGATGAGGAAAAAGCCAATATAAATGACTTTATTCAACAGTATTTACACAAGAAAATCCTGTGACAGATAACATGATCAGAGATAAAAAAAATTCTCCATTAAATGTCACCTGCTTAACCCAGCAGGAAGTACGGCGGCGTCTAAAAATCACTAAAGTGGAGAAATCCCCGGGCCCGGATGGGATCCACCCCCGAGTACTCAAGGAATTAAGTACAGTAGGCTAAGTGCACACGATCAGGATTATTTGCGTTTTTTACACGGCAAAAAACGCATGAATGAAGAATCCTATTATTTAGAATGAATTTGGCAATTTCTGTGCACATGGTGAGTTTTTTTCCACGAAAAAAAACGCATCGCGGAAAAAGAGGCAACATGTTCATTAATTTCGGGTAATTCTAGCGGTTTTCCCGCTATATTATTGACCTAGAAAGTTCAGGAAAAAAATCACAGTAAAAACACGCAAAATAAGCGCGGAAAAAAACACACGCGGTTTTAACCGCTAAAAAAGTCTGGTTTTGCGCAGAAAAATTCTGCAGACATTCCTGAACGTGTGCACTTAGCCTTATAGATAGACCATTAGACTCCATAATAACGGGGTCTGTACCACAGGACTGGCGTATAGCAAATGTGGGGCCAATATTCAAAAAGGGCAAAAACTGAACCTGGAAATTATAGGCCAGTGAGCTTAACATCTACTGTGGGTAAAATCCTGGAGGGTTTTTTAAGGGATACTATATTGGAGTATCTGAGGCTGAATAACCTCATGACACAGTATCAGCATGGGTTTACGACGGACCGTTCTTGTCAGACTAATCTTATAAGCTTTTATGAAGGGGTAAGTTCCGGACTGGACCAAGGGAATGCAGTGGACGTGGTGTTCATGGACTTCTCAAAAGCTTTTGATACGGGGCCACACAAAAGGTTGATACATAAAATGAGAACAATGGGGAGAGGGGAAAATATGTGTAAGTGGGTTAAGAACTGGCTCATGGATAGAAAACAAAGGGTGGTTATTAATGGAGCACACTCGGACTGGGTCACGGTTAGCAGTGGGGTACCACAGGGGTCAGTATTGGGGCTGCTTCTCTTTAACATATTTATTAATGACCTTGTAGGGGCATACAGAGTAGTATTTCAATATTTGCAGATGACTCTAAACTCTGCAAGGTAATAAATACAGAGGAGGATAATTTTATATTACAGGAGGATTTATGTAAACTAGAAGCTTGGGCTGATAAATGGCAAATGAGCTTTAATGGGGATAAATGTAAGGTCATGCACTTGGGTAGAACAAATAAGACGTATAATTACCGTATATACTCATGTATAAGCCGACCCGTGTATAAGCCGAGCCCCCTAATTTTGCCACAAAAAACTGGGAAAACTTATTGACTCGTGTATAAGCCTAGGGTGGAAAATGATTATGCCCCCATATGCTGCACAGATTATGCCCCCATATGCTCCACAGATTATGCCCCCATATGCTCCACAGATTATGCCCCCATATGCTCCACAGATTATGCCCCCATATGCTCCACAGATTATGCCCCATATGCTCCACAGATTATGCCCCCATATGCTCCACAGATTATGCCCCCATATGCTCCACAGATTATGCCCCCATATGCTCCACAGATTATGCCCCCATATGCTCCACAGATTATGCCCCCATATGCTCCACAGATTATGCCCCCATATGCTCCACAGATTATGCCCCCATATGCTCCACAGATTATGCCCCCATATGCTCCACAGATTATGCCCCCATATGCTCCACAGATTATGCCCCCATATGCTCCACAGATTATGCCCCCATATGCTCCACAGATTATGCCCCCATATGCTCCACAGATTATGCCCCCATATGCTCCACAGATTATGCCCCATATGCTCCACAGATTATGCCCCATATGCTCCACAGATTATGCCCCCATATGCTCCACAGATTATGCCCCCATATGCTCCACAGATTATGCCCCCATCTGCTCCATAGATTATGCCCCCATCTGCTCCATAGATTATGCCCCATATGCTCCACAGATTATGCCCCATAAAGCTCCAGATTATGCCCATATGCTCCAGATTATGCCCCATATGCTCACAGATTATGCCCCATATGCTCCACAGATTATGCCCATATGTCCACAGATATGCCCATGTTCCACAGATTATGCCCCATATGCTCCACAGATTATGCCCCATATGCTTCCATAGATTATGCCCCATATGCTCCACAGATTATGCCCCATATGCTTCACAGATTATGCCCCATATGCTTCCCCAGATTATGCCCCATATGTTCCACAGATTATGCCCCATATGTCCACAGATTATGCCCCATATGTTCCAAGATTATGCCCCATATGTTCCATAGATTATGCCCCATATGCTCCATAGATTATGCCCCATATGCTCCATAGATTATGCCCCATATGCTCCACAGATTATGCCCCATATGCTCCACAGATTATGCCCCATATGTTCCACAGATTATGCCCCATATGCTCCACAGATTATGCCCCATATGCTCCACAGATTATGCCCCATATGCTCCACAGATTATGCCCCATATGTTCCACAGATTATGCCCCATATGCTCCACAGATTATGCCCCATATGCTTCACAGATTATGCCCCATATGCTCCACAGATTATGCCCCATATGTTCCAGATTATGCCCCATGTTCCACAGATTATGCCCCATGTTCCACAGATTATGCCCCATATGCTCCATAGATTATGCCCCATATGCTCCATAGATTATGCCCCATATGCTCCACAGATTATGCCCCATATGCTCCACAGATTATGCCCCATATGCTCCACAGATTATGCCCCATATGCTCCACAGATTATGCCCCATATGTTCCACAGATTATGCCCCATATGCTCCACAGATTATGCCCCATATGCTCCACAGATTATGCCCCATATGCTCCACAGATTATGCCCCATATGTTCCATAGATTATGCCCCATATGCTCCATAGATTATGCCCCATATGCTCCACAGATTATGCCCCATATGCTCCACAGATTATGCCCCATATGTTCCATAGATTATGCCCCATATGCTCCACAGATTATGCCCCATATGTTCCATAGATTATGCCCCATATGCTCCACAGATTATGCCCCATATGTTCCACAGATTATGTCCCATATGCTCCACAGATTATGCCCCATATGTTCCATAGATTATGTCCCATATGCTCCACAGATTATGCCCCATATGCTTCACAGATTATGCCCCATATGCTCCACAGATTATGCCCCATATGTTCCACAGATTATGCCCCATGTTCCACAGATTATGCCCCATGTTCCACAGATTATGCCCCATATGCTCCATAGATTATGCCCCATATGCTCCATAGATTATGCCCCATATGCTCCATAGATTATGCCCCATATGCTCCACAGATTATGCCCCATATGCTCCACAGATTATGCCCCATATGCTCCACAGATTATGCCCCATATGCTCCACAGATTATGCCCCATATGTTCCACAGATTATGCCCCATATGCTCCACAGATTATGCCCCATATGCTCCACAGATTATGCCCCATATGCTCCACAGATTATGCCCCATATGCTCCACAGATTATGCCCCATATGTTCCATAGATTATGCCCCATATGCTCCATAGATTATGCCCCATATGCTCCACAGATTATGCCCCATATGCTCCACAGATTATGCCCCATATGCTCCACAGATTATGCCCCATATGTTCCATAGATTATGCCCCATATGCTCCATAGATTATGCCCCATATGCTCCATAGATTATGCCCCATATGCTCCAGATTATGCCCCATATGTTCCATAGATTATGCCCCATATGCTCCACAGATTATGCCCCATATGTTCCATAGATTATGCCCCATATGCTCCACAGATTATGCCCCATATGCCCACAGATTATGCCCCATGTTCCACAGATTATGCCCCATATGTTCCATAGATTATGCCCCATATGCTCCACAGATTATGCCCCATATGTTCCACAGATTATGCCCCATGTTCCACAGATTATGCCCCATATGTTCCATAGATTATGCCCCATATGCTCCATAGATTATGCCCCATATGCTCCACAGATTATGCCCCATATGCTCCACAGATTATGCCCCATATGTTCCACAGATTATGCCCCATATGCTCCACAGATTATGCCCCATATGCTCCACAGATTATGCCCCATATGTTCCATAGATTATGCCCCATATGCTCCATAGATTATGCCCCATATGCTCCATAGATTATGCCCCATATGCTCCACAGATTATGCCCCATAGTATAGGTCCCTTATGCTGCCGCTGCTGCTGCAATAGAAAAAAAAAATGACATACTCACCTCTCGTCGATGGGGGCAAGGTGCCGGTGTCCTGAGCAGGCGGGGACACCGGTGCGCTATGGGGGACAGGTGCCGGTGTCACCGCTCGCTCAGGATCCCGGCACCTGAGATATTTACCTGCCACCGGACCGGTCCACCGCTGCGCTGCTCCGTCTTCCGGGTCCTCGGCAGTGAATGATCAGGCAGGGGTGCGGCGCGCACTAATGACGTCGTCGCACCCTCTGCCTGAACATTCACAGCCAGAGAAGTCGGACGAGGAGGTCGGAGCAGCGCGCAGCGGTGGACCGGTGAACATCGCTATACTCACCCCTCCGCCGGTGTGTTACTCTCTGCAGCCCCTGCTCTTCTCCCAGCGGTCTCCGCAGCTCTTCCTTCCTACAGCGGTCACGTGGTACCGCTCATTAAAGTCATGAATATGCGCATATTCATGACTTTAATGAGCTGTACCATGTGACCGCTGCAGGAAGGAGCCGGAGATCGTTGGAGTAGTGGTGCTACAGAGACCGCGCCGGCGGAGGGGTGAGTATGATCCGACACCCCCGCTCACCCTCCATATGACTCGCGTATAAGCAGAGAGGGGGACTTTCAGCCCTAAAAAATGGGCTGAAAATCTCGTCTTATATGCGAGTATATACGGTATGTGCTTAATTGTAAAACACTGGGCAAAACTGTCACTGAAAAAGACCTGGGTGTATGGGTGGACGACAAACTCACATTTAGTGGCCAATGTCAGGCAGCTGCTGCAAAGGCAAATAAAATAATGGGAGGCATAGACGCTCATGAGAACATAATTTTACCTCTATACAAGTCACTGGTGCGACCACACTTAAGGCCCCGTCTCACATAGCGACTCCCCAGCGATCCCAACAACGATATGAACTTGTCAGGATTGCTGCTGAGTCGCTACATGATCGCTGCTGAGCTGCCAAACAGGCAGATCTCAGCAGCGATCAGGACAGCGAGTACGCCGATAACAAGCGATGCAGGGAGCTGGTAACCAAGGTACACATCGGGTTTCTAAACCTGATGTTTACCTTGGAGCTCCCCTGCACCAGCGCGCTGGTATCTAGCGTAAACATCGGGTTTCTAGGCGGTGCATGGTGCCTAGAAACCCGATGTTTACCTTGGTTACCAGCTTCAGCTCGCTGGTCTCCCCGCCTGTCACACGCAGCGATGCCTGCCCAGGACATTCAGCGACGATCAGAGATACCCAGCAGGGGGCTGATCGTCGCTGCATGTCAAACTCGGCGAAATCGCTTCTGAGATCGCTGTTGCGTCACAAAATTTGTGACTCTGCAGCGATCTCGCTATGTGAGACGGGGCCCTTAGAATACTGTGTACAGTTCTGGTCTCCGGTGTATAAGAAAGACATAGCTGAACTGGAGCGGGTGCAGAGAAGAGCGACCAAGGTTATTAGAGAACTGGGGGGTCTGTAATACCAGGACAGGTTATTAGAGAACTGGGGGGTCTGTAATACCAGGACAGGTTATTAGAGAACTGGGGGGTCTGTAATACCAGGACAGGTTATTAGAGAACTGGGGGGTCTGCAATACCAGGACAGGTTATTAGAGAACTGGGGGGTCTGTAATACAAGGACAGGTTATTAGAGAACTGGGGGGGTCTGCAATACCAGGACAGGTTATTAGAGAACTGGGGGGTCTGTAATACCAGGACAGGTTATTAGAGAACTGGGGGGTCTGTAATACCAGGACAGGTTATTAGAGAACTGGGGGGTCTGTAATACCAGGACAGGTTATTAGAGAACTGGGGGGTCTGTAATACCAGGACAGGTTATTAGAGAACTGGGGGGTCTGTAATACCAGGACAGGTTATTAGAGAACTGGGGGTCTGTAATACCAGGACAGGTTATTAGAGAACTGGGGGGTCTGCAATACCAGGACAGGTTATTAGAGAACTGGGGGGTCTGAATACCAGGACAGGTTATTAGAGAACTGGGGGGTCTGTAATACCAGGACAGGTTATTAGAGAACTGGGGGGTCTGTAATACCAGGACAGGTTATTAGAGAACTGGGGGGTCTGTAATACCAGGACAGGTTATTAGAGAACTGGGGGGTCTGTAATACCAGGACAGGTTATTAGAGAACTGGGGGGTCTGTAATACCAGGACAGGTTATTAGAGAACTGGGGGGTCTGCAATACCAGGACAGGTTATTAGAGCACTGGGGGGTCTGTAATACCAGGACAGGTTATTAGAGAACTGGGGGGTCTGTAATACCAGGACAGGTTATTAGAGAACTGGGGGTCTGTAATACCAGGACAGGTTATTAGAGAACTGGGGGGTCTGTAATACCAGGACAGGTTATTAGAGAACTGGGGGGTCTGTAATACCAGGACAGGTTATTAGAGAACTGGGGGGTCTGTAATACCAGGACAGGTTATTAGAGACTGGGGGTCTGTAATACCAGGACAGGTTATTAGAGAACTGGGGGTCTGTAATACCAGGACAGGTTATTAGAGAACTGGGGGGTCTGCAATACCAGGACAGGTTATTAGAGAACTGTGGGATCTGTAATACCAGGACAGGTTATTAGAGACTGGGGGGTCTGTAATACCAGGACAGGTTATTAGAGAACTGGGGGGTCTGTAATACCAGGACAGGTTATTAGAGACATGGGGGGTCTGTAATACCAGGACAGGTTATTAGAGACTGGGGGGTCTGTAATACCAGGACAGGTTATTAGAGAACTGGGGGGTCTGTAATACCAGGACAGGTTATTAGAGAACTGGGGGTCTGTAATACCAGGACAGGTTATTAGAGAACTGGGGGGTCTGTAATACCAGGACAGGTTATTAGAGAACTGGGGGGTCTGCAATACCAGGACAGGTTATTAGAGAACTGGGGGGTCTGTAATACCAGGACAGGTTATTAGAGACTGGGGGGTCTGAATACCAGGACAGGTTATTAGAGAACTGGGGGGTCTGTAATACCAGGACAGGTTATTAGAGAACTGGGGGGTCTGCAATACCAGGACAGGTTATTAGAACTGGGGGGTCTGTAATACCAGGACAGGTTATTAAGAAACTGGGGGGTCTGCAATACCAGGACAGGTTATTAGAGAACTGGGGGGTCTGTAATACCAGGACAGGTTATTAGAGAACTGGGGGGTCTGTAATACCAGGACAGGTTATTAGAGAACTGGGGGGTCTGTAATACCAGGACAGGTTATTAGAGAACTGGGGGGTCTGTAATACCAGGACAGGTTATTAGAGAACTGGGGGGTCTGTAATACCAGGACAGGTTATTAGAGAACTGGGGGGTCTGCAATACCAGGACAGGTTATTAGAGAACTGGGGGGTCTGAATACCAGGACAGGTTATTAGAGAACTGGGGGTCTGTAATACCAGGACAGGTTATTAGAGAACTGGGGGGTCTGTAATACCAGGACAGGTTATTAGAGAACTGGGGGGTCTGAATACCAGGAAGGTTATTAGAGAACTGGGGGTCTGTAATACCAGGACAGGTTATTAGAGAACTGGGGGGTCTGCAATACCAGGACAGGTTATTAGAGAACTGGGGGGTCTGTAATACCAGGACAGGTTATTAGAGAACTGGGGGTCTGTAATACCAGGACAGGTTATTAGAGAACTGGGGGTCTGTAATACCAGGACAGGTTATTAGAGAACTGGGGGGTCTGTAATACCAGGACAGGTTATTAGAGAACTGGGGGGTCTGTAATACCAGGACAGGTTATTAGAGAACTGGGGGTCTGTAATACCAGGACAGGTTATTAGAGAACTGGGGGGTCTGTAATACCAGGACAGGTTATTAGAGAACTGGGGGGTCTGTAATACCAGGACAGGTTATTAGAGAACTGGGGGTCTGTAATACCAGGACAGGTTATTAGAGAACTGGGGGGTCTGTAATACCAGGACAGGTTATTAGAGAACTGGGGGGTCTGTAATACCAGGACAGGTTATTAGAGAACTGGGGGGTCTGTAATACCAGGACAGGTTATTAGAGAACTGGGGGGTCTGTAATACCAGGACAGGTTATTAGAGAACTGGGGGTCTGTAATACCAGGACAGGTTATTAGAGAACTGGGGGTCTGTAATACCAGGACAGGTTATTAGAGAACTGGGGGTCTGTAATACCAGGACAGGTTATTAGAGAACTGGGGGGTCTGTAATACCAGGACAGGTTATTAGAGAACTGGGGGGTCTGCTAATACCAGGACAGGTTATTAGAGAACTGGGGGGTCTGTAATACCAGGACAGGTTATTAGAGAACTGGGGGGTCTGTAATACCAGGACAGGTTATTAGAGAACTGGGGGTCTGTAATACCAGGACAGGTTATTAGAGAACTGGGGGATCTGTAATACCAGGACAGGTTATTAGAGAACTGGGGGGTCTGTAATACCAGGACAGGTTATTAGAGAACTGGGGGGTCTGCAATACCAGGACAGGTTATTAGAGAACTGGGGGGTCTGTAATACCAGGACAGGTTATTAGAGAACTGGGGGGTCTGCAATACCAGGACAGGTTATTAGAGAACTGGGGGGTCTGTAATACCAGGACAGGTTATTAGAGAACTGGGGGTCTGTAATACCAGGACAGGTTATTAGAGAACTGGGGGGTCTGTAATACCAGGACAGGGTATTAGAGAACTGGGGGGTCTGTAATACCAGGACAGGTTATTAGAGAACTGGGGGGTCTGTAATACAGGACAGGTTATTAGAGAACTGGGGGGTCTGTAATACCAGGACAGGTTATTAGAGAACTGGGGGGTCTGTAATACCAGGACAGGTTATTAGAGAACTGGGGGGTCTGTAATACCAGGACAGGTTATTAGAGAACTGGAGGGTCTGTAATACCAGGACAGGTTATTAGAGAACTGGGGGGTCTGTAATACCAGGACAGGTATTAGAGAACTGGGGGGTCTGCAATACCAGGACAGGTTATTAGAGAACTGGGGGGTCTGTACATACCAGGACAGGTTATTAGAGAACTGGGGGGTCTGTAATACCAGGACAGGTTATTAGAGAACTGGGGGGTCTGCAATACCAGGACAGGTTATTAGAGAACTGGGGGTCTGTAATACCAGGACAGGTTATTAGAGAACTGGGGGGTCTGTAATACCAGGACAGGTTATTAGAGAACTGGGGGGTCTGCAATACCAGGACAGGTTATTAGAGAACTGGGGGGTCTGCAATACCAGGACAGGTTATTAGAGAACTGGGGGGTCTGTAATACCAGGACAGGTTATTAGAGAACTGGGGGGTCTGTAATACCAGGACAGGTTATTAGAGAACTGGGGGGTCTGTAATACCAGGACAGGTTATTAGAGAACTGGGGGGTCTGCAATACCAGGACAGGTTATTAGAGAACTGGGGGGTCTGCAATACCAGGACAGGTTATTAGAGGACTGGGGGGTCTGTAATACCAGGACAGGTTATTAGAGAACTGGGGGGTCTGTAATACCAGGACAGGTTATTAGAGAACTGGGGGGTCTGCAATACCAGGACAGGTTATTAGAGAACTGGGGGGTCTGCAATACCAGGACAGGTTATTAGAGGACTGGGGGGTCTGTAATACCAGGATAGTTATTACACTTGGGGGTATTTAGTTTGGAGAAACGAAGGCTTAGAGGTGATCTTATTACAATGTATAAATATGAGGGGACAGTACAAAGACCCTTCTAATGATCTTTATACTCTTAGGCCGGGATCACACATGCGATGAAGTCGTCAAACACTCGCTTGTGAAGTGCCAGCTCTGGCGCCGGCACTCGGGAGAGGAGTGTACAGGTGCATGTAGTTATATGCAGCTGCTCGCTCCACTCCCGAGCTGGGATTTCACATGCGAGTGTTGGATGACTTCATCGCATGTGTGATCCCGGCCTTAGACCTGTGACGGGGACGAGGGGGCATCCTCTATGTCTGGAGGAAAGAAGGTTTAGCCATAATCACAGATGCAGATTCTTTACTGTAAGAGCAGTGAGACTATGGAACTCTCTGCCGTCTAATGTTGTAATGAGTGATTCCCTACTAACATGTAAGAAGGGACTGGATGAAAAGTATAATATTACAGGCTATATTCACTAGTTTCCTAGATACAGCGTTGATCCAGGGAGCTAGTCTGATTGCCGGATGTGGAGTCGGGAAGGAATTTTTTTCCCCAATGTGAAGCTTACTGTTTGCCACTTGGGGTTTTTTTGCCTTCCTCTGGATCAACATGTTAGGGCAGGTTAGGATAGGATATGGGGTGAACTAGATGGACTTAAAGTCTTCCTTCAACCTTAATAACTATGTTACTATGTATGTTACACAGCTGAGGTGCTGGCACAATGTATGAGCAGCAGACCTGGGCTCTGTGCACCGACCCACTGCACCAAACTTCTGCTCTGAGACCCCTCAACACCACGTAAACAAGGATTTCACTGACAGCAAGCAGAGATCTGTAGATACCCAGTGCTCGCAGGAGGGATAGCACAGGACGAAGCCATTTATAGGGCGCGGGGGTGACGTGACCGCGCCGAAAACGGGTCTTCAATATACATCACTGCCACAGCCAGACAACAAAGTCCAGGAGGCGGGCCATAACAGATTCACACCGAGGAGAGTCCAGGAGGCGGGGTGTAAACATTCTATATAGAGGAGAGTCCAGGAGGCGGGGCATCCTCCTCACACACCAGGCACTACTGCCCCCATCCTCCTCACACACCGGGCACTACTGCCCCAGTCCTCCTCACACACACCGGGCACTACTGCCCCAGTCCTCCTCACACACACCGGGCACTACTGCCCCAGTCCTCCACACACACACCGGGCACTACTGCCCCAGTCCTCCACACACACACCGGGCACTACTGCCCCAGTCCTCCACACACACACCGGGCACTACTGCCCCAGTCCTCCACACACACACCGGCACTACTGCCCCAGTCCTCCACACACACACCGGGCACTACTGCCCCAGTCCTCCACACACACACCCGGCACTACTGCCCCAGTCCTCCCACACACACCGCGTCACTACTGCCCCAGTCCTCCACACACACACCGGGCACTACTGCCCCAGTCCTCCACACACACACCGGGCACTACTGCCCCAGTCCTCCACACACACACCGGGCACTACTGCCCCAGTCCTCCACACACACACCGGGCACTACTGCCCCAGTCCTCCCACACACACCGGACACTACTGCCCCAGTCCTCCCACACACACCCGACACTACTGCCCCGTCCTCCGCACACACACCCGACACTACTGCCCCCGTCCTCCGCACACACACCCGGCACTACTGCCCCCGTCCTCCGCACACACACCCGGCACTACTGCCCCCGTCCTCCGCACACACACCCGGCACTACTGCCCCCGTCCTCCGCACACACACCCGGCACTACTGCCCCCGTCCTCCGCACACACACCCGGCACTACTGCCCCCGTCCTCCACACACACACCGGCACTACTGCCCCCGTCCCCCACACACACCCGAGCACTACTGCCCCCGTCCTCCCACAACACACCCGGCACTACTGCCCCCGTCCTCCACACACACACACAGGCACTACTGCCCCCGTCCTCCCACACACCAGGCACTACTGCCCCCGTCCTCCACACACACACCGGGCACTACTGCCCCCGTCCTCCACACACACCGGGCACTACTGCCCCGTCCTCCACACACACACCGGCACTACTGCCCCCGTCCTCCACACACACACCCGGCACTACTGCCCCCGTCCTCCACACACACACCCCGGCACTACTGCCCCGTCCTCCACACACACACACACCCGGCACTACTGCCCCGTCCTCCACACACACACCCGGCACTACTGCCCCGTCCTCCACACACACACCCGGCACTACTGCCCCCGTCCTCCACACACACACCGGGCACTACTGCCCCGTCCTCCACACACACACCGACACTACTGCCCCGTTCTCCACACACACACCAGCACTACTGCCCCCGTCTCTCCACACACACACCCGCACTACTGCCCCCGTCCTCCACACACACACCCGGCACTACTGCCCCCGTCCTCCACACACACACCCGGCACTACTGCCCCCGTCCTCCACACACACACCCGGCACTACTGCCCCCGTCCTCCGCACACACACACCCGGCACTACTGCCCCCTCCTCCACACACACACACCGGCACTACTGCCCCCGTCCTCCACACACACACACCCGGCACTACTGCCCCCGTCCTCCCACACCACACCCGGCACTACTGCCCCCGTCCTCCACACACACCACACCACACACACCCGGCACTACTGCCCCCGTCCTCCACACACACCGGCACTACTGCCCCCGTCCTCCACACACACACCCGGCACTACTGCCCCCGTCCTCCGCACACACACCCGGCACTACTGCCCCCCCTCCCACACACACACCCGGCACTACTGCCCCCTCCTCCACACAACACACCGGCACTACTGCCCCCGTCCTCCACACACACCCGCACTACTGCCCCCGTCCTCCACACACACACCCGGCACTACTGCCCCCGTCCTCCACACACCACACCCCGCCACACACACCCGCTACGCCCGCCTCCACCACACACACCGGCACTACTGCCCCCGTCCTCCCACACACACCCGGCACTACTCCCCCGCCCGTCCTCCACACACACCGGCACTACTGCCCCGTCCTCCACACACACACCGGCACTACTGCCCCCGTCCTCCCACACACACCCGGCACTACTGCCCCCGTCCTCCGCACACACCCCCCGGCACTACTGCCCCCGTCCTCCACACACACCGGCACTACTGCCCCGTCCTCCACACACACCCGGCACTACTGCCCCCGTCCTCCACACACACACCGGCACTACTGCCCCCGTCCTCCACACACACACCGGCACTACTGCCCCGTCCTCCCACACACACACCCGGCACTACTGCCCCCGTCCTCCACACACACACCCGGCACTACTGCCCCCGTCCTCCACACACACACCCGCACTACTGCCCCCGTCCTCCACACACACACCCGGCACTACTGCCCCCGTCCTCCCACACACACCGACACTACTGCCCCGTCCTCCACACACACACCCGGCACTACTGCCCCCGTCCTCCACACACACACCCGGCACTACTGCCCCCGTCCTCCACACACACACCCGGCACTACTGCCCCCGTCCTCCCACACACACCCGGCACTACTGCCCCCGTCCTCCCACACACACCCGGCACTACTGCCCCCGTCCTCCCCACACACACCCGGCACTACTGCCCCCGTCCTCCCACACACACCCGGCACTACTGCCCCCGTCCTCCACACACACACCCGGCACTACTGCCCCCGTCCTCCACACACACACCCGGCACTACTGCCCCGTCCTCCCACACACACACCCGGCACTACTGCCCCCGTCCTCCACACACACACCCGGCACTACTGCCCCGTCCTCCACCACACACACACCCGGCACTACTGCCCCGTCCTCACCACACACACCCGGCACTACTGCCCCCGTCCTCCACACACACACCCGGCACTACTGCCCCCGTCCTCCACACACACACCCGGCACTACTGCCCCGTCCTCCACACACACACCCGGCACTACTGCCCCCGTCCTCCACACACACACCGGCACTACTGCCCCCGTCCTCCCACACACACCCGGCACTACTGCCCCCGTCCTCCCACACACACCCGGCACTACTGCCCCCGTCCTCCGCACACACACCCGGCACTACTGCCCCCGTCCTCCCACACACACCCGGCACTACTGCCCCCGTCCTCCACACACACCCGGCACTACTGCCCCCGTCCTCCACACACACACCCGGCACTACTGCCCCCGTCCTCCCACACACCGCACTACTGCCCCGTCCCCACACACACCCGGCACTACTGCCCCGTCCTCCACACACACACACACCCGGACTACTGCCCCCGTCCTCCACACACCACCCCGGCACTACTGCCCCCGTCCTCCGACACACCCGGCACTACTGCCCCGTCCTCCACACACACCGGCACTACTGCCCCTCCCCCACACACACCGACACTACTGCCCCCGTCCTACACACACACACCCGGCACTACTGCCCCCGTCCTCCACACACACACACCACACACCCGGCACTACTGCCCCCGTCTCCCACACACCGGCACTACTGCCCCCGTCCCCCACACACAGACCCGGCACTACTGCCCCCGTCCTCCACACACAGACCCGGCACTACTGCCCCGTCCTCCACACACAGACCCCGGCACTACTGCCCCGTCCTCCTACACACCCGGCACTACTGCCCCCGTCCTCCCACACACACCCGGCACTACTGCCCTCGTCCTCCATACACACCCGGCACTACTGCCCTCGTCCTCCATACACACACCCGGCACTACTGCCCCCGTCCTCCATACACACACACCCGGCACTACTGCCCCCGTCCTCCACACACACTCCCAGCACTACTGCCCCGTCCTCCATACACACACACCCGGCACTACTGCCCTCGTCCTCCATACACACACACCCGGCACTACTGCCTCGTCCTCCATACACACACACCCGGCACTACTGCCCTCGTCCTCCATACACATACCCCGGCACTACTGCCCCGTCCTCCAACACACACCCGGCACTACTGCCCCGTCCTCCACACACACCCGGCACTACTGCCCTCGTCCTCCACACACACTCCCGGCACTACTGCCCCGTCCTCCCACACACACCCGGCACTACTGCCCCAGTCCTCCTCACACACACCCGGCACTACTGCCCCCGTCCTCCACACACACCCGGCACTACTGCCCCAGTCCTCCTCACACACTACAGGCACTACTGCCCCCGTACTCCACACACACACCCGGCACTACTGCCCCCGTACTCCAACACACACCCCGGCACTACTGCCCCAGTCCTCCTCACACACACCCGGCACTACTGCCCCCGTCCTCCACACACACCCGGCACTACTACCCCCGTCCTCCGCACACGTCCTTGTAGCGGCCTCACGCACCGGCAGGTCTCCGCTTCGTGTCCCGGGAGAGGCCTCTCGGGCCGCCGCTCTCACACAGGCCTCCTCCGCCGCCGAAATCGCAGTGTCCACCCCTATGCTCAATTCGCTCGTCCAGTCCTCCCCTGTCGCTTTGGTTCGCTCCGCCCAGTAGCTTTATGACCCCGCCCAGCTACATAAACTACCAATTAAGAGTGAAAGGAAAACAGTGGGCGTGTCCTAAAGAAGCGTCCGCGCAGGGTCCTAAAGACCGACATCGACGTACTACAGCGACGGGAGAGGGCGGGAGACTGAGATCCCTGCGCCCACCGCGTCTAACACCGTCACCCCCATATAACACCCATCAGCCCCATATACAGGCTTGGAGTGGCCACTACCCTCTTATATGAGCGCTACATGGCCCCTATACTGGGGTCACTATGTGCAGACAGGGGAGGCCCTGAGCACCACAGTCCGACACTGCCCATATAACACCGTCATCCCCTATATAACACTGACACCCCCCATATAACACCGTCATCCCCTATATAACACCGTCATCCCCTATATAACACCGACACCCCCCATATAACACCGACACCCCCCATATAACACCATCATCCCCCATATAACACCGACACCCCTATATAACACCGACACCCCCATATAACACCGACACCCCCCATATAACACCGACACCCCCCATATAACAGTCATCCCCTATATAACACCGTCATCCCCCATATAACACCGTCATCCCCCATATAACACCGTCATCCCCTATATAACACCGTCATCCCCATACAACACCGTCATCCCCCATACAACACCGACACCCCCCATATAACACCGACACCCCCCATATAACACCGACACCCCCCATATAACAGTCATCCCCTATATAACACCGTCATCCCCTGTATAACACCGTCATCCTCTGTATAACACCGACACCCCCTGTATAACACAGACACCCCTATATAACACCACAAGTATTCAAGCAGCTGACAGCACTCGGGAGTTAGCACGGATGCACGTTCAGGCGTTCAAGGATCCAAATGAACAACATCCAACGAAAAAACCATAAAATACGACGTTTCGGCCATTTTCAGGCCTTTATCAAGTATATACTTGATAAAGGCCTGAAAATGGCCGAAACGTCGTATTTTATGGTGGCTGAATAAAGACTTGTTATACTTCACCTGGATTGGATGCTGTTCCTATTTTTTCGTTACCCCTATATAACACCGTCATCCCCTATATAACACCGACACCCCCCATATAACACCGTCATCCCTATATAACACCGACACCCCATATAACATCGTCATCTCCTATATAACACCGTCATCCCCTATATAACACCGACACCCCCCATATAACACCGTCATCTCCTATATAACACCGTCATCCCCTATATAACACCGTCATCCCTATATAACACCGACACCCCCATATAATACCGTCATCCCCTATATAACACCGTCATCCCCTATATAACACTGTCGTCCCCTATATAACACCGTCTTCCCCTGTATAACACCGTCATCCCCTGTATAACCGTCATCCCCTATATAACAGTCATCCCTTATATAACACCATCGTCCCCTATATAACACCGACACCCCCCATATAACACCGTCGTCCCCTATATAACACCGACACCCCTATATAACACTGTCATCCCATATATAACACCGACACCCCTATATAACACCGTCGTCCCTTATATAACACCAACACCCCCTGTATAACCTTATATAACACCGTCGTCCCCTATATAACACCGTCATCCCCTGTATAACACAGTCATCCCTTATATAACACCGTCATCCCCTATATAACACCGACACCCCCCATATAACACCGTCATCCCCTATATAACACCGACACCCCCATATAACATCGTCATCTCCATATAACACCGTCATCCCCTATATAACACCGTCATCCCCTATATAACACCGACACCCCCCATATAACACCGTCATCTCCTATATAACACCGTCATCCCCTATATAACACCGTCATCCCTATATAACACCGACACCCCCATATAATACCGTCATCCCCTATATAACACCGTCATCCCCTATATAACACTGTCGTCCCCTATATAACACCGTCTTCCCCTGTATAACACCGTCATCCCCTGTATAACCGTCATCCCCTATATAACAGTCATCCCTTATATAACACCATCGTCCCCTATATAACACCGACACCCCATATAACACCGTCGTCCCTATATAACACCGACACCCCCTATATAACACTGTCATCCCATATATAACACCGACACCCCCTATATAACACCGTCGTCCCTTATATAACACCAACACCCCCTGTATAACCTTATATAACACCGTCGTCCCCTATATAACACCGTCATCCCCTGTATAACACAGTCATCCCTTATATAACACCGTCATCCCCTATATAACACCGACACCCCCATATAACACCGTCATCCCCTATATAACACCGACACCCCATATAACATCGTCATCTCCATATAACACCGTCATCCCCTATATAACACCGTCATCCCTATATAACACCGACACCCCCCATATAACACCGTCATCTCCTATATAACACCGTCATCCCCTATATAACACCGTCATCCCCTATATAACACCGACACCCCCATATAATACCGTCATCCCCTATATAACACCGTCATCCCCTATATAACACCGTCGTCCCCTATATAACACCGTCTTCCCTGTATAACACCGTCATCCCCTGTATAACCGTCATCCCCTGTATAACAGTCATCCCTTATATAACACCATCGTCCCCTATATAACACCGACACCCCATATAACACCGTCGTCCCCTATATAACACCGACACCCCTATATAACACTGTCATCCCATATATAACACCGACACCCCCTATATAACACCGTCGTCCCTTATATAACACCAACACCCCCTGTATAACCTTATATAACACCGTCGTCCCCTATATACACCGTCATCCCTGTATAACACAGTCATCCTTAATATAACACTGTCGTCCCCTATATAACACTGTCATCCCCTATATAACACAGTCATCCCTTATATAAACACAGTCGTCCCCTATATAACACCGTCGTCCCTATATAACACCGTCGTCCCCTATATAACACCGTCATCCCCTATATAACACAGTCATCCCTTATATAACACCAACGTCCCCTATATAACACCGTCGTCCCCTATATAACACCGTCATCCCCTATATAACACCGTCACCCCTATATAACACCGTCAACCCATATATAACACAGACACCCCTATATAACACCGTCATCCCCTATATAACACAATCATCCCCTATATAACACCGTCACCTCCTATATAACACGTCACCTCCTGTATAACACCGTCATCCCTGTATAACACCGTCATCCCTTATATAACACCGTCATCCCTTATATAACACCGTCATCTCCTATAACACCGTCATCCCCTATATAACACCATCGTCCCCTATATAACAACGTCATCCCTATATAACACCGTCATCCCTTATATAACACGTCATCTCCTATATAACACCGTCATCCCCTATATAACACCGTCATCCCCTATATAACACCGCCATCTCCTATATAACACCGTCATCCCCTATGTAACACCGTTATCCCATATATAACAGTCATCCCCTATATAACACCGTCATCCCCTATATAACACCATCATCTATATAACACCGTCATCCCCTATATAACACCGTCATCCCCTATATAACACCATCATCCCCTATATAACACAGTCATCCCTTATATTACTCCGTCATCCCTATATAACAGTCATACCCTATATAACACCGTCATCCCCTATATAACACCGACATTACCTCTACAGGAGAGTTGTGTGTGCGGAGGCACTGTGATCTGTGCAGGAAGGAGGAGGAGGTGAGCTGTGATATCACCTCTATAGGTGAGTGGGGGATAATGCGCCCCCGCTCGTCATACTGGGGGATAATGCGCCCCCCGCTCGTCATACTGGGGGATAATGCGCCCCCGCTCGTCATACTGGGGGATAATACGCCCCCGCTCGTCATACTGAGGGATAATGCGCCCCCGCTCGTCATACTGAGGGATAATGCGCCCCCGCTCGTCATACTGGGGGATAATGCGCCCCCGCTCGTCATACTGGGGGAATAAGGCGCCCCCGCTCTTCATACTGGGGGATAATGCGCCCCCGCTCGTCATACTGGGGGATACTGCGCCCCCCGCTCGTCACACTGGAGGATAATGCACTCCCCACTCGCCATACTGGTGGATAATGCGCCCCCCGCTCGTCATACTGGGGGATAATGCGCCACCGCTCGTCTTACTGAGGGATAATGCGCCCCCCGCTCGTCACACTGGAGGATAATGCGCTCCCGCTCGTCATACTGGGGGATAATGCAACCCCCGCTCGTCATACTGGGGGATAATTCGACCCCCGCTCGTCATACTGGGGGATAATTCGACCCCCGCTCGTCATACTGGGGGATAATGCGCCCCCCGCTCGTCACACTGGAGGATAATGCACCCCCGCTCATCATACTGGTGGATAATGCGACCCCCGCTCGTCATACTGGTGGATAATGCGCCACCGCTCGTCATGCTGGTGGATAATGCGCCACCGCTCGTCATACTGAGGGATAATGCGCCCCCGCTCGTCATACTGGAGGATAATGCGCCACCTTTCGTCTTACTGAGGGATAATGCGCCCCCCGCTCGTCATACTGGAGGATAATGCACCCTGTTATGAATGTGCTAGAGATGGTTTCTGAGCAGAGGCTCCCTCTGGTGGTTACAGACAGTACTGAACCTTTCAGCGAGGAGTGGCAATCTGGAATCACGGACTGGTCTGATATAAGGCAGGTTCCCTCCCATGATGGTTGCCGGTGATCAATTGTTCTTGTCTCAATTGTGGTTCCTGGTTCATTTGGAAGTTTGCTGAGTCTTGCCTGCATCTCCTGCTTTCAGATAAGATATTTTTTGCTTTTCTTTTTGTGCTTGCTTTTTGCATTGTTTTCTGCACTTTTGTGGAGGTCAGCCAGGTCCCCTCCTGGGGCCTGAGCTCCTCACAGTTTTTCTGCAGCCACTGTTATTTGCTCATTTGCTTTTTCCTGTTTTTTCAGCGGCTGCGGCTTGGTTTTGTTCACACTGAGATCTGATTTAGTGGGTGGCGAGATCGTGTGATCTCATTATTTTTGTGGTCATAATTGTTGGATTTTTGTAGGGTTTTCTGGGTTGCAGAAAGTAATCTCTCCTGTCATATCCTATTTAGTCAGCTTGTGGCCCCAGCGTTTGCTCAGTCTGTTTTCTGCCTATGTTTGTATTTTCATCTTGTCTAACCGCCATTACTTGTTTGGGGGCTTCCTATTTTCTTTGGGGATCTGCTCCGGGGCAGATAGCTTTCATCTTTCTGCCTTTAGGTGTAGTTATCTCTCAGGCTGTGACGAGGCGTCTAGGATCAACGTAGGAACGCTCCACGGCTGCCTCTAGTTGTGTCGTTAGTTTAGGAATCTGCAACCCATCAGTTACCAACATCTCAGGCGTTCGGCTGCCCTGCTGTTGTTCCTGTCCTCCTCAGCTACTGAAACATAACAGCACCCCCCGCTCGTCATACTGGTGGATAATGCGCCACCGCTCGTCATACTGGTGGATAATGCGCCCCCTGCTCGTCATACTGGAGGATAATGCACCCCTCGCTCGTCATACTGGTGGATAATGCGCCACCGCTCGTCATACTGGTGGATAATGCGCCCCCCGCTCGTCATACTGAGGAAGAGTGCGCCACCGCTTGTCATACTGGGGGATAATGCGCCCCCCGCTCATCATACTGAGGGATAATGCACCACCGCTCGTCATACTGGGGGATAATGCACCCCCGCTTGTCATACTGAGGGAGAATGCGCCACCGCTTGTCATACTGGGGGATAATGCGCCCCCCACTTGTCATACTGGGCGATAATGCGCCCTCCACTCGTCATACTGGGGGATAATGCGACTCCCGCTCGTCATACTGGGGGATAATGCCCCCCCCGCTCATCATACTTGGTGATAATTCGCCCCCCCGCTCGTCATACTGAGGGAGAGTGCGCCACCGCTTGTCATACTGGGGGATAATGCGCCCCCGCTCATCATACTGGGGGAGAATGCACCCCCCGCTTGTCATACTGAGGGAGAATGCGCCACCGCTTGTCATACTGGGGGATAATGCCCCCCCCACTTGTCATACTGGGCGATAATGCGCCCTCCACTCGTCATACTGGGGGATAATGCGCCTCCCGCTCCTCATACTGGGGGATAATGCATCCCCCGCTCACTCATCATACTTGGTGATAATTCGCCCCCCCGCTCGTCATACTGGGGGATAATACGCCCCCCGCTCGTCATACTGGTGGATAATGTGCTCCCCGCTCGTCATACTGAGGGAGAGTGCGCCACCGCTTGTCATACTGGGGGATAATGCGCCCCCCGCTCATCATACTGGGGGAGAATGCACCACCGCTCGTAATACTGGTGGATAATGCGCCCCCCGCTCGTCATACTGAGGAAGAGTGCGCCACCGCTTGTCATACTGGGGGATAATGCGCCCCCCGCTCATCATACTGAGGGATAATGCGCCACCGCTTGTCATACTGGGGGATAATGCGCCCCCCACTTGTCTATACTGGGCGATAATGCGCCCTCCACTCGTCATACTGGGGGATAATGCGCCTCCCGCCGTCATACTGGGGATAATGCCCCCCCCCGCTCATCATACTTGGTGATAATTCGCCCCCCCCGCTCGTCATACTGGGGATAATACGCCCCCCGCTCGTCATACTGGTGGATAATGTGCTCCCCGCTCGTCATACTGAGGGAGAGTGCGCCACCGCTTGTCATACTGGGGGATAATGCGCCCCCCGCTCATCATACTGGGGGAGAATGCACCACCGCTCGTAATACTGGGGGATAATACGCCCCCCGCTCGTCATACTGGGGATAATGGCCCCCGCTCTGTCATACTGAGGGAGAGTGCGCCCCCGCTTGTCATACTGGGGGATAATGCGCCCCCCGCTCTCATACTGGGGGAGAATGCACCACCGCTCGTATACTGGGGATAATGCGCCCCCGCTCGTCATACTGAGGAAGAGTGCGCCCCGCTTGTCATACTGGGGATAATGCGCCCCCGCTCATCATACTGAGGGATAATGCGCCACCGCTTGTCATACTGGGGGATAATGCGCCCCCACTTGTCATACTGGGGATAATGCGCCCTCCACTCGTCATACTGGGGGATAATGCGCCTCCCGCTCGTCATACTGGGGGATAATGCCCCCCCCGCTCATCATACTGGTGATAATTCGCCCCCCCGCTCGTCATACTGGGGGATAATACGCCCCCCGCTCGTCATACTGGGTGGATAATGTGCTCCCCGCTCGTCATACTGAGGGAGAGTGCGCCACCGCTTGTCATACTGGGGGATAATGCGCCCCCCGCTCATCATACTGGGGGAGAATGCACCACCGCTCGTAATACTGGGGGATAATGCGCCCCCGCTCGTCATACTGAGGGATAATGCGCCCCGCTTGTCATACTGGGGGATAATGCGCCCCCCTCATCATACTGGGGGATAATGCGCCCCCCGCTCGTCATACTGGGGGATAATGCGCCCCCGCTCGTCATACTGGCGATAATGCGCCCTCACTTGTCATACTGGTGGATAATGCGCCCCCACTTGTCATACTGGGGATAATGCGCCCCCGCTCGTCATACTGGGGAGAATGCGCCCTTGCTCGTCATACTGGGGGAGAATGTGCCACCGCTAGTCATACTGGGGGATAATAATGCGCCCCCGCTTGTCATACTGGGGATAATGCGCCTCTCTCTCGTCATACTGGGGGATAATGCGCCACCCGCTCGTCATACTGGGGGATAATGCGCCCCCGCTCGTCATACTGGGGGATAATACGCCCCTCGCTCATCATTCGTCATACTGGGGGATAATGCGCCCCCCGCTCATCACACTGGGGGATAATGCCCCCCGCTCGTCATACTGGGGGATAATGCACCCCCTGCTCGTCATTCGTCATACTGGGGGATAATGTGCCCCCGCTCGTCATACATGGGGGATAATGCGCCCCCCGCTCGTCATACTGGGGATAATGCCCCCCGCTCGTCATACTGGCGATAATGCCCCCTCACTTGTCATACTGGGGATAATGCGCCCCCACTGTCATACTGGTGGATAATGCGCCACCGCTCGTCATACTGGGGGAGAATGCGCCCTTGCTCGTCATACTGGGGGAGAATGTGCCACGCTAGTCATACTGGGGGATAATCGCCCCCCGCTCGTCATACTGGGCGATAATGCGCCTCCGCTCGTCATACTGGGGGATAATGCGCCCCCCGCTTGTCATACTGGGGGATAATGAGCCCCCCGCTCGTCATACTGGGGGATAATACGCCCCCCTCATCTTCGTCATACTGGGGGATAATGCGCCCCCCCTCATCAACTGGGGGATAATGTGCCCCCAGCTCGTCATACTGGGGGATAATGTGCCCCCCGCTCGTCATACTGGGGATAATGCGCCCCCCGCTCGTCATACTGGGGGATAATGCACCCCCGCTTGTCATACTGGGGGATAATGCGCCCCCGCTCGTCATACATGGGGATAATACGCCCCCTGCTCGTCATCGTCATATTGGGGGATAATGCGCCCCCGCTCATTCATACTGGGGGATAATGCGCCCCACGCTCGTCATACTGGGGGATAATGCACCCCCGCTTGTCATACTGGGGGATAATGCGCCCCCGCTCGTCATACTGGGGATAATACGCCCCCTGTCGTCATTCGTCATATTGGGGGATAATGCGCCCCCGCTCATCATACTGGGGGATAATGCGCCCCCCGCTTGTCATACTGGGGGATAATGCGCCCCCGCTCGTCAATATGGGGGATAATACGCCCCCAGCTCGTCATTCGTCATATTGGGGGATAATGCGCCCCCCGCTCATCATACTGAGGGATAATGCGCCCCCCGCTCGTCATACTGGGGGATAATGCGCCCCCCGCTCGTCATACTGGGGGATAATGCGCCCCCGCTCGTCATACTGGGGGATAATACGCCCCCTGCTCGTCATTCGTCATATTGGGGGATAATGCGCCCCCGCTCATCATACTGAGGGATAATGCGCCCCCGCTCGTCATACTGGGGATAATGCGCCCCCCCGCTCGTCATGTCGTCATATTGGGGGATAATGCGCTCCCCGCTCATCATACTGGGGGATAATGCCCGCCACTTCCCGCTTGTCATACTGGGGGATAATGCGCCCCCTGCTCGTCATACTGGGGGATAATACGCCCCCTGCTGTCTTCGTCATACTGGGGACAATTGCCCCCCGCTCATCATACTGAGGGATAATGCGCCCCCCTCGTCATCATACTGGGGGATAATGCGTCCCCCGCTCGTCATACTGGGGATAATGCGCCCCCCGCTCGTCATACTGGGGGATAATTCGCCCCGCTAGTCATACTGGGGGATAATTTGCCCCCCGCTCGTCATACTGGGGGATAATGCGCCCCCCATATGCCCCCCCGCTCATCATACTGGGGGATAATACGCCCCCCGCCCGTCATACTGGGGGATAATACGCCCCCCCGCTCGTCATACTGAGGGATAATGCACCCCCTGCTCGTCATTCATCATACTGGGGGATAATGCGCCCCCCGCTCGTCATACTGGGGGATAATGCGCCCCACGCTCTCGTCATACTGGGGGATAATGCGCCCTTGCTTGTCATACTGGTGGAGAATGCGCCCCCCCGCCCGTCATACTGGGGGATAATGCGCCCCCCGCTCGTTGTGCTGGGGAATAATGCGCCCCCCGCTCGTTGTGCTGGGGATAATGCGCCCTTGCTTGCTATACTGAGAGATAATGCGCCCCCCCGCTCGTCATACTGGGGGATAATGCTCCCCCCCCCCGCTCGTTGTGCTGGGAGACTTTAAGGAAACTTTACAGAGAAGAGTTAAGAACATTTCTGCTCCGGAACCTTTCCACCTGAGTGGGGCTTAGAGGCCACTGCTTCAAAGAGGGGGAGGGTAAAGATGAGACCACATTCCTCACTCTCTATAACTCCCCTGTCACTGACACCATCTCCTGGCAGCCATGTTCTTGTGCGCAGGACGAGCAGACACAGAGCACAACCCTGAACAATTACCTGTCTGTTCCTTTCATTCTCACTGATGCCAATTCCCTTTTCCCCATAGATACCAATAAAAGGTGGTCAGCGCTAACCTCGCTCCTAGGTCAGTGGTGCCTTAGGCCTCAGAGGTGGCCACAAATGATCACTGGCAGGGTCAGTCCTGTTGTTGCTGGCTTGGTTTAAGGGAGACAGGGTCTTGTGAAAACCAATGCCCCATATCCGATATAAAGTCCAAAGACCCAGGGGCACCATAGATGTGAAGACCAGCACCTGGGTTGCCATACATGTGAAGACCAGGTACAGAGGCGCCATAGGTGTGAAGACCAGCACCTGGGGTGCCATACATGTGAAGACCAGGAACAGAGGCGCTATAGGTGTGAAGACCAGCACCAGGGGTGCCATACATGTGAAGACCAGGAACAGAGGCGCCATAGGTGTGCAGACCAGCACCTGGGGTGCCATACATGTGAAGACCAGGAACAGAGGCACCATAGGTGTGAAGACCAGCACCTGGGGTGCCATACATGTGAAGACCAGGAACAGAGGCGCCATAGGTGTGCAGACCAGCACCAGGGGTGCCATACATGTGAAGACCAGGAACAGAGGCGCCATAGGTGTGAAGATCAGCACTAGGGGCACCATAGATCTGAAGACCAGCACCAAGGGAGCCATAGATGTGGAGATCAGCACAATGGGAGCAATAGATGTGGAGACCAGCACCAAGGGAGCCATAGATGTGGAGACCAGCACCAAGGGAGCCATAGATGTGAAGACCAGCACCATGGGAGCCATAGATGTGGAGACCAGCACCATGGGAGCCATAGATGTGTAGACCAGCACAATGGGAACCATAGATGTGGAGATCAGCTAAATGGGAGCGATAGATGTGGAGACCAGCACCATGGGAGTCATAGATGTGAAGAGCAGCACCATGGGAGCCATAGATGTGGAGACCAGCATAATGGGTGCCATACATGTGAAGACCAGGAACAGAGGCGCCATAGGTGTGCAGACCAGCACCTGGGGTGCCATACATGTGAAGACCAGGAACAGAGGCGCCATAGGTGTGAAGACCAGCACCTGGGGTGCCATACATGTGAAGACCAGGAACAGAGGCGCCATAGGTGTGCAGACCAGCACCAGGGGTGCCATACATGTGAAGACCAGGAACAGAGGCGCCATAGGTGTGAAGACCAGCACCAGGGGTGCCATACATGTGAAGACCAGGAACAGAGGCGCCATAGGTGTGAAGATCAGCACTAGGGGCACCATAGATCTGAAGACCAGCACCAAGGGAGCCATAGATGTGGAGACCAGCACAATGGGAGCCATAGATGTGAAGACCAGCACCATGGGAGCCATAGATGTGGAGACCAGCACCATGAGAGCCATAGATGTGGAGACCAGCACAATGGGAGCCATAGATGTGGAGACCAGCACCATGGGAGCCATAGATGTGGAGACCAGCACCATGGGAGCCATAGATGTGGAGACCAGCACCATGGGAGCCATAGATGTGGAGACCAGCACCATGGGAGCCATAGATGTGGGGACCAGCACAATGGGAGCCATAGATGTGGAGACCAGCACCATGGGAGCCATAGATGTGGAGACCAGCACCATGGGAGCCATAGATGTGGAGACCAGCACCATGGGAGCCATAGATGTGGAGACCAGCAGCATGGGAGCCATAGATGTGGAGACCAGCACAATGGGAGCCATAGATGTGGAGACCAGCACCATGGGAGCCATAGATGTGGAGACCAGCACCATGGGAGCCATAGATGTGGAGACCAGCACCATGGAAGCCATAGATGTGGAGACCAGCACCATGGGAGCCATAGATGTGGAGACCAGCACCATGGGAGCCATAGATGTGGAGACCAGCACCATGGGAGCCATAGATGTGGAGACCAGCACCATGGGAGCCATAGATGTGGAGACCAGCACCATGGGAGCCATAGATGTGGAGACCAGCACCATGGGAGCCATAGATGTGGAGACCAGCACCATGGGAGCCATAGATGTGGAGACCAGCACCATGGGAGCCATAGATGTGGAGACCAGCACCATGGGAGCCATAGATGTGGAGACCAGCACCATGGGAGCCATAGATGTGGAGACCAGCACCATGGGAGCCATAGATGTGGAGACCAGCACCATGGGAGCCATAGATGTGGAGACCAGCACCATGGGAGCCATAGATGTGAAGACCAGCGCCATGGGAGCCATAGATGTGGAGACCAGCACCATGGGAGCCATAGATGTGGAGACCAGCACCATGGGAGCCATAGATGTGGAGATCAGTGCTGCCCATCCTGGGATTAGCACATGAGGATTATTATAAAAATATATGAAGAGGTTTTTCATCTGGACTCGACATAAATATGTCAGTTTGAACGCTCCCGAACAGACCCATCTCTGCAGTACGTGACTGGTGTGTGCATGTGTCAGGTCGGGGTCCCTCTTGGTAGATTCATTGTCCCCAATGACCTCCGTCCCTAAGAACCGAGCGATTGTCTCGCAGGATTACTGTTCCCATGGAAACACGATGGGAGCATTTTTCATGGTGTTGAAATCTGCAGAGCGTTGTCCGCTGCACCAAGACCCCAACACATGAATGTCACAAATGGAGAACTACAAGCACCAGCAGAACCTGGAGATCTCTGCGGCGTCCTGTCCTGCCTGACTTATCTCCTCAATGTGGGGAATGAGCAGTGATGGCCACCAGTGATCACTAATCTAAGCCAAAACTGCGGGGTCAGGGAAACCCCCGATACTGATCACACAGGCAGGTACTGGCAGAGCAGGGTGTGGGGGTACAGCGTATTATACGGGGGTACAGTGCAGGGTGTGGGGGTACAGCGTATTATATGGGGGTACAGTGCAGTGTGTGGGGGTACAGCGCATTATACGGGGGTACAGTGCAGGGTGTGGGGGTACAGCGTATTATATGGGGGTACAGTGCAGGGTGTGGGGGTACAGCGTATTATAGGGGGGTACAGTGCAGGGTGTGGGGGTACAGCGCATTATATGGGGTACAGTGCAGGGTGTGGGGTACAGCGCATTATATGGGGGTACAGTGCACGTGTGGGGGTACAGCGCATTATATGGGGGTACAGTGCAGGGTGTGGGGGTACAGCGTATTATGGGGGGGTACAGTCAGGGTGTGGGGGTACAGCGCATTATATGGGGGTACAGTGCACGTGTGGGGGTACAGCGCATTATATGGGGGTACAGTGCACGTGTGGGGGTACAGCGTATTATACGGAGGTACAGTGCAGGGTGTAGGGGTACAGCGTATTATATGGGGGTACAGTGCAGGGTGTGGGGGTACAGCGTTTGGTATATAGGGGGTACAGTTGCAGGGTGTGGGGGTACAGCGCATTATATGGGGTACAGTGCAGGTGTGGGGGTACAGCGCATTATATGGGGGTACAGTGCACGTGTGGGGGTACAGCATATTATATGGGGGTACAGTGCAGGGTGTGGGGGTACAACTATTATATGGGGTACAGTGCACGGTGTGGGGGTACAGCGTATTATATGAGGGGTACAATGCACGGTGTGGGGGTACAATGCATTATATAGGGGTACAGTGCAGGTGTGGGGGTACAGCGCATTATATGGGGGTACAGTGCACGTGTGGGGGTACAGCGCATTATATGGGGTACAGTGCACATGTGGGGGTACAGCGCATTATATGGGGGTACAGTGCAGGTGTGGGGGTACAATGTATTATATGAGGGGTACAGTGCACGGTGTGGGGGTACAGCGCATTATATGGGGGTACAGTGCACGGTGTGGGGGTACAAGCGCATTATATGGGGTACAGTGCACGGTGTGGGGGTACAGCGTATTATATGAGGGGTACAGAGCACGGTGTGGGGGTACATGCATTATATGGGGTACAGTGCAGGGTGTGGGGGTATAGCGTATTATATGAGGGGTACAGAGCACGGTGTGGGGTACAATGCATTATATAGGGGTACAGTGCACGGTGTGGGGGTACAGCATATTATATGAGGGGTACAGAGCACGGTGTGGGGTACAATGCATTATATAGGGGTACAGTGCAGGGTGTGGGGGTACAGAGTATTATATGGAGGTACAGTGCAGGCGTGGGGGTACAACCTTATTATAGGGGCACAGTGCAGGGTGTGGGGGTAAAACATATATAGGGGTACAGTGCAGGGTGTGGGGTACAAACGTATTATACGAGGGTACAGTGCAGGTGTGGGGGTACAGAATATTAATGGGGTACAGTGCAGGGTGTGGGGGTAAACATATATGAGGGTACAGTGCAGGTGTGGGGGTACAGCATATTATATGGGGTACAGTGCAGGGTGTGGGGTAAAACATATATGAGGGGTACAGTGCAGGGTGTGGGGGTACAGCGTAATATATAAATGGGGGTACAGTGCAGGTGGGGTAGCATTAGGTGGTGTGTGGGGTACAGCATATTATATGGGGGTACAGTGCAGGGTGTGGGGGTACAACATATTATATGGGGGTACAGTGCAGGGTGTGGGGGTAGTGTATTATATGGGGGCACAGTGCAGGGCGTGGGGGTACAACGCATTATATGGGGGTACAGTGCAGGGTGTGGGGGTACAATGTATTATATGGGGGGTACAGTGCAGGGTGTTGGGGTACAACATATTATATGGGGGTACAGTGCAGGGTGTTGGGGTACAACATATTATATGGGGGTACAGTGCAGGGTGTGGGGGTACAATGTATTATATGGGGTACAGTGCAGGGTGTTGGGGTACAACATATTATATGGGGGTACAGTGCAGGGTGTGGGGGTACAATGTATTTGTCAAGTACCCACTTCTCAGCACGTGACTTGGGGTTGCGCCTGCAGGGGTTAATCTATCTCCTCTCAGTCCAGCATTCACCCTCCGTCCTATGCTGTAATGGGAGCATAAATCACACCCCGACAGACCACGCACCCTGCTTCACACACGCTGCCACCACTCACCGAACACACAGGCGATGAGTCCCGGAAGTATTACTACTACTGTCTGCCAGTCACCAGGAGCACACACTCTGAGGTTATGGGTTCTTTAGAGCAACAAGGTTCAGACTTATTAAAGTTTTAATAGAAAAGGTTCAGTGCTTACAATAAAAGGATATAAAAATATGGGAATAAAGAGTGACAGACAAATATGCAAAACAGTGATAAAATAAAAGGGAGAAACTTACAGAAATATCTAAACCTTGCAGTCTGGTATTCTGCTCCCTGAGGGGGGGGGATGAATATGAAATAAATCACATGAGCTTGGCTGTCCTTCAATCAGTGAACCGACTTTTTTTGTGGAAGGCCTAATTCAGGGGTCGACAAAGTTGTTCAGAATCTAGGAGCCAGCCAAAAAATTTAGGAGCCAGAATTTTTTTTTCATTTCATCATCATCATTGCCTCCTCCTCATCATCATCATTGCCTCCCCATCATCATCATGGCCTCCCCATCATCATCATTGACTCCTCATCATCATCATCGCCCCCATCATCATCAATGCCTGCCCATCATCATCAATGCCTGCCCATCATCATCATCGCCTCCCCATCATCATCATCGTCTCCCATCATCATCATCGTCTCCCCATCATCATCGTCTCCCCATCATCATCGCCTCCCCATCATCATCAATGCCTCCCCATTATTCATCAGTGTCTCCCCATTATCATCAATGCCTCCCCATCATCATCATCCCTCCCCATTATCATCAATGCCTCCCCAACATCATCAATGCCTCCCCATCATCATCAATGTCTCCCCATCATCAATGCCTCCCCATCATAATCAATGCCTTCCCATCATCATCAATGTCTCCCCATCATCATCATCGCCTCCCCATCATCATCATCGCCTCCCCATCATCATCATCGCCTCCCCATTATCATCAATGCCTCCCCATCATCATCAATGCCTCCCCATCATCAATGCCTCCCCATCATCAATGCCTCCCCATCATAATCAATGCCTCCCCATCATCATCAATGTCTCCCCATCATCATCATCGCCTCCCCATCATCATCATCGCCTCCCCATTATCATCAATGCCTCCCCATCATCATCAATGCCTCCCCATCAATGCCTCTCCATCATAATCAATGCCTCCCCATCATCATCAATGTCTCCCCATCATCATCATCGCCTCCCCATTATCATCAATGCCTCCCCATCATCATCAATGCCTCCCCATCATCATCAATGCCTCCCCATCATAATCAATGTCTCCCCATCATCATCAATGTCTCCCCATCATCATCATCGCCTCCCCATTATCATCAATGCCTCCCCATTATCATCAATGCCTCCCCATCATCATCATCGCCTCCCCATCATCATCATCATCGCCTCCCCATTATCATCAATGCCTCCCATCATCATCATCGCCTCCCCATCATCATCATCGCCTCCCCATTATCATCAATGCCTCCCCATCATCATCATCGCCTCCCCATTATCATCAATGCCTCCCCATCATCATCAATGTCTCCCCATCATCATCGCCTCCCATCTCATCATCGCCTCCCCATCATCATCATCGCCTCCCCATTATCATCAATGCCTCCCCATCATCATCAATGCCTCCCCATCATCATCATCGCCTCCCCATCATCATTATCGCCTCCCCATTATCATCAATGCCTCCCCATCATCATCAATGCCTCCCCATTATCATCAATGCCTCCCCATTATCATCAATGTCTCCCCATCATCATCATCACTGCCCTCCCCCCACCACCATCACACAGACAGCACCGCAGCACACAAGCACTCTCTCACATACACACACAAAGCACCGCACTACATACACACACACCTCACCTGTCCGGCCGCTGAATGATGACGTCATTCAGCGGCGCTGCTGTGAGAGGAAGCGCAGGTGCCCCTGGAGCCCGGAGCTGCGGAGGCACGGGGAGCGGTGAGTATTGTGCCAGCTGCTGCTGGGGCCCTGAGCAAGCGGGGGGGGGGCCAGTGGCGGCGCTGACACCGCTCTCCTCCGCTAACGGGCGCTGGGTTGCCCGACGGTGAGTGGGCCCCCCCGCCTGCTCAGGGCCCTGACAAACCCGGGCACCAGGCATGATTTTGTAGGCGCCACTGGCGACCTGGCGCCCAGGTTTGTCGAACCCTGGCCTAATTTATAGTCTTAAGGTACTGCCACACTAAACAATCCCGCTAGCGATCACGATAACGACGCATACTAATGCGATCGCTAGCGGGATTGTTTCTATATCGCTAAGTGCGGCCACATTTAGCGATATAGTTAACGACGCTATCGCCGTTAGCGATCTTCTTAACAACTTTAGCGGTACAAAAGTACCGCTAAATCGCTAAGAAAAGGTGCCACACAGCGATTAGATACTTACCCAGCGGGAGCGCCGACGAGAAAATAGGGTCCGGAACGATTCCAGCGACGAGCGAGATCACAGCAGGAAGCTCGTCGCTGGAAGCTGCCGCACACAACAACATCGCTAACGGGATCGCTAAATAGTGACTTTTTTAGCGATCCCGTTAGCGATATTGTTTAGTGTGGCATACCCTTTAGCCTGGAGATCAGAGTTCTAGACCAGCCTCTCATGTTAATATTCTAATTCCTGGTTTGTGACTGGACCATGGCTACTTTACCAATGAATACATTATTTTTCTAAAGGTTCTTGTTTTAACTTTTCTTTCCCATAGTGAATAAAAAGTGTCAGGCAGCGAATAGGTCCCATTTGGTGTCTGTCATTAAGGCATCAGAGGTGTGAAATGTTTCCCAGGAAGCCCCCTGGGGTATGAGGCCAGGACAACTGCCTTTTCTCAGGATAACATATATTATCACCTTTGTGAGACCTGCAGCCTAAAGGTACTGCCACACTACACAATCCCGCTAGCGATCACGATAACGACGCATACTAATGCGATCGCTAGCGGGATTGTTTCTATATCGCTAAATGCGGCCACATTTAGCGATATAGTTAACGACGCTATCGCCGTTAGCGATCTTCTTAACGACTTTAGCGGTACAAAAGTACCGCTAAATCGCTAAGAAAAGGTGCCACACAGCGATTAGATACTCACCCAGCGGGAGCGCCAGCGATGAAATAGGGTCCGGAGCGATTCCAGCGACGAGCGAGATCACAGCAGGAAGCTCGTCGCTGGAAGCTGCCGCACTGAACAATATCGCTAACGGGATCGCTAAATAGTGACGTTTTTTAGCGATCCCGTTAGCGATATTGTTTAGTGTGGCATACCCTTAAAGGTACTGCCACACTACACAATCCCGCTAGCGATCTCGTTAGCGTCGCATACTAATGAGATCGCTAGCGGGATTGTTTCTATATCGCTAGTAGCTACCTATTTTAGCGATGTCGTTAGGACGCTATCGCGGTTAGCGATCTCCTTAACGACTTTAGCGGTACAAAAGTACCGCTAAATCGCTAAAAAAGGTGCCACACTTAGCGATATATACTTACCCAGCGGGAGCGCCGACGATAAAATAGGGTCCGGAACGATTCCAGCGACGAGCGAGATCACAGCAGGAAGCTCGTCGCTGGCAGATGCCGCACACAACAACATCGCTAACGGGATCGCTAAATAGTGACGTTTTTTTAGCGATCCCGTTAGCGATGTTGTTTAGTGTGGCATACCCTTAAGGACAGATGCTAATTACCTGCCGGCCATACATCGCCTACAAATACATATTTTCACTACAGTTTTATATGGGGGTACAGGTACAACGTCTTATATTGGGGTACAGTGCACAGTGTGACGAGTGGTTTGCTGCAGTTTAGGGGAGTATGGCACAGGCATTAGAAGGACAGTTCCACTAGATGTGATGTCATCATGCCCACTTGTTGGCGGCGGGTTGATGACACTATCATATTCCTGGCCTGGAGGGACTGGTCACTTCAAATTCAAATTCAAAGAAGCTTTATTGGCAGGACTAAATACACATTAGTTTTGCCAAAGCAAGTGTACAAAAGGGGGATAGGGATAGGGATGTTGGGTAGGGGCAGATCCAGGGTGGGGGCTATGGAAGTCCATGGCATAGGGAGGGGTGATGGGGGCGCAGGTCCGGGTGGGGGCTATAGAAGTCCATGGCATAGGGAGGGGGAATGGGGGCAGATCCGGGGTGGGGACTATAGAAGTCCATGGCATAGGGAGGGGGAATGGGGGCAGATCCGGGGTGGGGGCTAGAGAAGTCCATGGCATAGGGAGGGGTGATGGGGGCAGATCCGGGGTGGGGGCTATAGAAGTCCATGGCATAGGGAGGGGGAATGGGGGCAGATCCGGGGTGGGGACTATAAAAGTCCATGGCATAGGGAGGGGTGATGGGGGCGCAGGTCCAGGGTGGGGGCTATAAAAGTCCATGGCATAGGGAGGGGTGATGGGGGCAGATCCGGGGTGGGGGCTATAGAAGTCCATGGCATATCATAGTTCTCTATCTCGCAGTCTATGACATTCGCTCACGTACAGCGCTGCTATCTCCGCTGCTCTCTCTTCTTCCCCCAGTAAGATATATGTTTTCTCTTCCTCCTTCATGGTGATGAAATCCGGGAAGAGATGTGAGAGTCTCCTGAAGTGAGTGTCCCTCACTGCTGAGTATTTGGAGCAGTGTAGCAGGAAGTGGGTTTCGTCCTCTATGGCCTCCTGGTCACAGTGTTGGCATAGTCTTTCCTCCCTGGGCTTGTAGCTCTGCCTGTGTCGGCCTGATTCGATGGCCAGACTGTGGGCGCTGAGTCTATACCGGCTCAGGATCTGGCGGTCTCTGGGGTCCGGGAGTTTCTCCAGGTATGGGGCCAGACTGTAGTCTCTCTGTAGACTCCGGTACATGGTCAGTTTCTGGGAGCTGATGATGTCGTTCTTCCAGTCACTGACATACCTCTCCTGGCCTTCGTCTACCATCTTCCTGATTTCGGCTTTTGTCAGGTTGTTGTGATTGGTGTTCTGGTCAGGTTGGGTTTCGGTGAGCTGTTCCGAGGGTCCTAGTTTTTCTGTTTCACCTACGTGTGTCAGGGCTTTATGGTGATGGGAGCTTGGATTACTCCTACGTAGGTGAGCCCGGAATGACAGTGCCCTCTTTAGAACCGTTAGGTGTAGAGGGAATCTGCCCAGCTCGGCCCGGCAGGCACTGTTGGAGGTGCTCCGATGGACTTGGAGAAGGTGCTTGCAAAATTCCAGGTGGAATATTTCTGTTGGGCTGGAATCCCATCTTGACCAGTCTGGGTAGGTGTGAGGACCCCAGACTTCACTGCCATACAGGAGGATTGGGGCGATGACCGAGTCGAAGATTTTTAACCAGACCCTCACTGGTGGCTTCAGATGGTAGAGTTTCCTTCGGATGCCATAGAAGGTTTTACATGCCTTGTCTTTCAGGGTCTCTATGGCTTGTTTGAAGCTTCCTGACCGGTGAATCTCTAGGCCCAGGTAGGTATATTTGTCTGTTCCTGTAAGGGCGCAGTTGTTGAGGACAAATGAAGGGTGCTGGTCTAATTTTCTCTTTCTCCTCTGGAACACCATGATGTTGGTTTTCTTTAGGTTGACCGGTAGTGCCCAGGTGGAGCTGAATTTCTCTAAGATTTTCAGGTTGTCTTGGAGGCCTTTCTCGGTTGGTGACAGAAGCAGCAGGTCATCTGCATACAGCAGGAATTTCACCTGGGTGTCGTGGAGGGTGGGACCTGGTGCTGTGGAAGATTCCAGAGCGGTAGCCAGCTCGTTGATGTAAATGTTGAAGAGCGTTGGACTTAGGCTGCAGCCTTGTCTGACTCCACGGCTCTGCTGGAAATAAGCCGTTCTTTTACCGTTCACACTCACACTGCAGAGGTTCTCGGTGTAGGAGCTTTTGATAACATCGTACGTCTTTCCTCCTATTCCGCTCTCCAGCAGTTTCAGGAATAAGCCCGGGTGCCACACCGAGTCGAAGGCCTTTTTAAAGTCCACGAAACAGGCGTATATCTTCCCGTTCTTTGTATTGTGGACGTGTCTCTGAATGAGGCTGTGCCGGGTATAGATGTGGTCAGTGGTGCGGTGGTTTGGCATGAACCCTGCTTGGCTCTTGCTGAGGACGTTATGTTCGGTGAGGAAACTGAGGATCCTCTTGTTCAGGATGCTGTTGAACAGTTTCCCCAGGTTGCTGCTGACACATATGCCTCTGTAGTTGGCTGGGTCATACCTGTCCCCATTCTTGTGGATGGGTGTGATGAGGCCTTGGTTCCAGGTACGAGGGAAGTAGCCGGCACTTAGCACAATATTGAAGAGTTTAACCATTGCAGCCTGTATTTCTGGTGGGCTGTACTTCAGCATTTCTGGTAGGATTCCATCCAGGCCACCGGCTTTTCTACATCTTATGGCAGAGATTCTCTCTGCTACTTCCTGTAATGTAATAGGTGTATCCACTGGGTTTTGGAAATTTTTTACTTTTTCCTCCATTGCTTTTAGTTTTGCCATTATGTTTTCCTGTTCTTGGTTTAGTTCTTCCTTTGGGATGTCTTTATAGAGGTTTCTGAAGTACTTCCAGGGTTTAAGGTACTGCCACACTAAGCTATCCCGCTAGCGATCTCGTTAGCGTTGCATACTAATGAGATCGCTAGCGGGATTGTTTCTATATCGCTAAATGCTGCCGCATTTAGCGATATAGTTAACGACGCTATCGCCGTTAGCGATCTTCTTAACGACTTTAGCGGTACAAAAGTACCGCTAAATCGCTAAGAAAAGGTGCCACACAGCGATTAGATACTTACCCAGCGGGAGCGCCAGCGATGAAATAGGGTCCGGAGCGATTCCAGCGACGAGCGAGATCTGTGACTCCCCTCCCCCACAGTCACTTGCAAATTCCCTAATGTAATCCCAACAGCTCCAGGACCCCAAGCCCCTACTGTGCTGTGTGGTGGGGGCTGCAACACTGACCAACTGCAGGCTCCACCAGTCACAGGCACCAAGGGCAAATACTGTCATGTGACAGGAGGAGCACACCCTGCTGTAACCTATTACTCCCTGTTATCAGCCATTACTGGGGGGAGACTACAATCTATTACTCCCTGTTATCAGCCATTACTGGGGGGAGACTGTAGGACAGGAGACTACAATCTATTACTCCCTGTTATCAGCCATTACTGGGGGGGAGACTGTAGGACAGGAGACTACAATCTATTACTCCCTGTTATCAGCCATTACTGGGGAGGAGACTGTAGGACAGGAGACTACAATCTATTACTCCCTGTTATCAGCCAGTACTGGGGGGAGACTGTAGGACAGGTGCCCACAATCAGTCCCACCCTGCTGGGAGCAGCACGTTTCCTGAGCTCCAGCTCTTCCAGGAGGAGGCCCAGTCTGCCTCTCTTCTCCCCAGGGAGAGGCAGGCTTCCCTGGGAGGCCAGCATGGCTTCCCAGGCTTCTGTTCCCCGGTCTGTGCCGGCAGGGAGCAGGGAGCAGCAGCAGCAACCGGCCCAGGAGGGAGTGAGGAGATCAGAACGGGTGAGGAAGACGAATCCCACCTACTCCAACCCTGAGACGGCTCATCGTCCGCCCAGAGAGGGAGACAGGGGCACCCCAGGCCCCAGGAAGACGAGCCCAGGAAGATCCTGGGGGGAGATGACCTCCGGCGAGTCCACAAAATCCTTCTCCTCCCGCGTGGTCGCCATGTTACGTGAGTACGAGGACGCCGGCAAAGCACTAACCCGGCTGAAGGAGGATCTGCGGGAGGCACGTATCCTAAACACCCGTGCCTCCAACAAGGAGAGACCCGTGACCTCCCAGAGGTTTAAAACCATCAGAGATGAGGTGGTCCGGTTAGTGCTCCTCCGGGAGGGGATCGAGAAAAGCGCAGGTCCCTTCCTGGAGAGGTTTAACAACCAGCGGCGGTTCTCAGAAATGAAGGGGTTAAACACCTCAGGAGAGCCGCCAGCCGGCGTCCTAAGCGAGGAGGAGGAGGAGGACGAAGTCGTGGCTGGAGTCTCTGGTGCTGGAATGAGTCGGGAGCGAAGCCAACAACAGGGAAGCGGCCTCCCGACTCGGCAAGGGACTCCGGCACCACAAGCCGGAGTGTCAGCAGAGGAAGAGGAGGAATGCGGTTTACTGAGGGAGATCAGAACTCTGGAGTCTCCGGTGGACCTGACCAGGTTCTCATTCGGTGAAGAGGAGCCATCGGAGGAAACAAGGAAAAAGCGGAAGAAGGCGAAGGAGACTGCACGGGAGGTGGTGAGTTACCAATATGTACCGATGTCTGATGTTACACCTACCACCTCCTGTGTAAACCCCACCAAATCTAAAGGCACGGGCTCTGCAGTGGGTCCGGGCATAGACAAGGTGGGGAGAGGAGAGGACGTCCGGCGATGCTGCCGTCTATGCGGGGAACAGTGCAGGGGGCGAGGCTGTGGAGGTACTCACGGCGCCGGACATAAGGGACCCTGAGGAGTTTCCCTCCCTGCCCTCTGTGGCTAAGCCGGTTATCACCGGGGCCGAGGAGGGTGGGGGGGATGTCCACACCGTTGCGAAAGGGGGACGGTGTGGACAGACTCCATCCCCGCTCACTGCGGCTAAGCCGGCCGACGCCGGGGCCGTGGGGGGCGGGGCCGAGGAGCGTGTTACGGCAAAAGGGGGCGCACTGTTGTGACAGGGGCGCAGTGGCCCCAACCGAGGAGAAGAGGCGCGCGGCAGGGGATGCACATGTAAGAAATGTTCCTGGGAAAATCAACAACGGAAGACCCAAACTGCCAAGAATACTGGGCGCACTGCGGTGACAGGGGGGCAGTGTGCCCCAGCGGCAAAAAAAGACAATAAGGCCCCAAAGTCTGGGGCTTCAAGGCAGGCTGCTGACAATAAGGGGCACAGTGGTCCAAAAGTCAGCAGCACTGTACCAATTAAAGCGGCTGTGGTGCTACACCCCTCCCCCGGTCCAGCAGGTGTGAGTGCAGAGACTCTAGTTACAAGGGAGGAAGGAATGGATGTGACTGTGGAAGGTGCAGAGAACGGTGGAACAAATGGTGGAGAGGTTAGTGGTAATGGTAAGGGGAGTGAAAGGAGCTGTGCAGCAAATGATGGGATTTGTGCTGGAGTGAATGATGGGAGTTGTGGTGCCGCATATGATGGGAGTTGTGGTGGAGTGAATGATGGGAGTATTGGTGGAGTGAACGAGGAGAGCAGCACTAGTGTTGGTGGGGGGGAAGTAGGTAGTGGTCCCGCTGCCCCCCCAGCGGTGGCAGGGGCTTCAGCCCCAAGCTATTCAGGAGCTGTCACTGCTGGGGGTAGTAGTGCGCCCTTGTCTGGTGGCCCTGGGGAAGGTGACTTGCAACAGCTCTTCCTGGACGCCCTGAAGAAAGGGGAGAGCTCCATCACTGTAGAGGGGAGGGAGGTGATCTGTCTTTCTGGATAGAGAGACACGGTCTTTCCGCCTTCCGAGATAGAGGGGCAGAGACTGTCTGGTCTCTGCCAACACCGGGGCAGAGGAGTAACCGTAGGAACGTGGCCCGTCTCCACTGGGTAAGCAAGGATGCCTGTCCCGATCGGTCGAAGGTGGCTGAGCTCCTGCTGGGGATGGGCTTCGCGGCATATGACATCTTCGCCTTGATCCACCCCTATGGGACCTCCTACTTCGATGTCAGCTTCGTGAGACCGGAGGGCCTTGAGCTTTTCTGGTCTCGCCATGAGCTGACTCGGGGTTGCCCCGAATGGCAGGGTTTATGTCCTGTCGCGATATCCCGCCAGAACTCAGTCAGGAAGGTGACCGTTTTGACCAGTAACGAGTCACTTTCCTGTATAGACATCTCAACCTGGATTGGTCGATATGGCGACATCGTCGGCATTCCAGAGAAGACCCGCGACGACCATGGTATCTGGTCAGGGGCCTGGACCTTCATGGTGAAATTGAAGGTTTCAGGAAACACTGTTACCCATATCCCTTCCTCAACTTTTTTGGGGAGGGACAGGATCTTGATTTTCTACCAGGGGCAGCCTAAGGTCTGTCACAGGTGCGGCAGTCCCACACACTTTAGTGCGCAGTGTACCACCCAGAAATGCGCACTGTGTGGGGACCTCGGCCATCTCGCCGCTACCTGTGGCAGGATTAGGTGTAACTTGTGTGGTGACCTCGGTCACCCTTTCAGTCGCTGTCCGCGTTCCTTCGCCAATGCGGTCCTGAAAGCGGCGGGTGCGGGACAGGCGAAAGCTGGGACTAATCTTGCCGGTGACGGGACCAGTAGAGGCGGAGGAGGCAGGGAACCGGTGAGGAGCAAGCTGCCGCCATCCAACATCAGGCGGCAGGAGCAGCGTCATGGGAACAGGAGGCAGGGAGTAATGACCCTGAACTCTGACCCGGGTACTTCACTTGCAGCTGAGGATCCTAAAGACAGCGAACTGAGCGAGGAAGTCAAGAGACTTGAAAGGGAGGAGCAGGTGGACGCCATGTCTTCCCAGGAACCTTCATCCGGTGACAGTCTGGATGAGGAAGAGGGGGAGTGGTCACAACAAAGGAAAAAGGGTAATAGAAAAACAACTAAGGGTAAGAGGGGGTCCGGGTCTCGGGCCTCCTCCCTGGAGTGCGGCCCCTCTGGCTCTTTAACCCTGGTCCAGGTGCCATTGGAAGGTTCAGCCGCCCCCCCTCTGGTGGATCTCTCCAACCGGTTCCGGGCCCTCCAGGACTCCCCTCCAGAGGGGGAGGACGGGGACCCGGGGCTGGAGGTTGCGGACAAGGTTGTTGGGGCTCAGGAGGTTGCTGGGTCTTCTTCTCGGGGAGCAAATAAAAGGCCCTCTGAGGGGGGGACTACCTCAGGACCACCAGACAAGGGCCAGAGTGAGTGTAAGGAGAGAATGGATGAGTCTGTCTGTCTTAAACGAACAAAAAGCTCATCATTGTCAGAGGAAGAAGGTGAACCTGTTGGGTGTGGGAAGAAAAAGGCAATCTAATTCAATCAATCATGATGGCGGCACCCACCCCGTTGACGCTGGCAACCATTAATGTTGCCAGCATAAAGTCAGAAGCGGCAAGGTACACGGCCTTTCATTTTCTCGGCCAACTTGATGCCGACATTTTGTTTTTGCAGGAGACCAGGTTGACTGACCTATCAACCCGTGCATAAAGCAAGGCGGGAGTGGAGGCATGGGCCCTCCTACTGGTCTCTTGCGGCTGAGCCGTCTAGCGGGGTGGCGGTCCTTTTTAAGACCGCAGCGGTTGAATGCAGACGATTAATTGAATTAGAAATGGGGAGATGCTTGATCCTAGATGTCTCCATGAGGGGACAGGAGCTTCGGCTCATCAACATCTACGGTCCCCAATCCAAATGGGACCGCAAATGTCTCTTCATGAAGATCAAACCTTTCTTATTTTCGAGTCGGCAGGTGGTCTTTGGAGGGGATTTCAACAACGTCACGAGACCCTGTGATAGAGGAGGTTCCGGAGACCGGCTGGCTTACGATTGCGTCGCGTTAAACAGGATAGTAAGTGAGGCACGCCTGGTGGATGTCCACATCCGGCACAACACAGGCCACACGGGTTTCACCTTTTTTAGAGGTAGTCAGTGCAGGTCTAGGATAGACAGGTTTTATTTAAAGGAGGAGGCCGTCTCCTCGCCGATGTCGGTTGTGGAGGTGGAGTTCTCCGATCACTGTTTGATTATGTTTTCTCTGAACGTTACAGAGACTCCAAGGATGGGAAGAGGTTATTGGAAGCTGAATTCGTCACTCCTTGAGGAAGAAGCTGTAAGACGGTCCTTTGAGGAATTTCTTCAGAGCCAGGTACCGCTGCTGGGCCTAAGTAACACTAAGTCAGAGTGGTGGGAGATGTTCAAACATCGGGTGTCGAGATTCTTCCGGCAACTCTCGAACCTCAGAAGCCTGAACAGGGATCGCCTGTATCAGAGCCTGAGGAGGAAACTCGAGCATCTTGTCTCGACTGGAGGTAGCCGCGAGGAGATCTCCTGTGTGAAGTCCTTGCTGAAGAGGTGTCAGTACGATAGGCACACATCTTTGGTTTTTGAGAGGGACTACGGGAAGTACCATTCGCCCGACCCTTACAGAAGCTGCAAGATGTCAGTGAATAGTAAGGTAGTGACTGGGCTGATAGACAGTACGGGATCCCTGAGAAGGTCCAGGTCAGGGATCTTGGAGGTCGTCAGTTCATACTACTCGCACCTCTTGGGAAGGAGGGAACTGGATCGTGACAGGATGTCGGCTTTCCTGGCTGAAGCTGTTCCTGAGCCAGGGGCTGACCTCTCGCTGGACGTTTTGGCAGAAGCGATCAAAGAAGAGGAAGTGAGACTGGCGATCGATGGGCTCAGGCCCAAAAAATCGCCAGGTCCGGATGGCTTAACATCTGAGTTCTTTAAGACCTTTAGGGACTCCTTGGTCCCCCTCTTGACTCAGGTGTTTAATGAGTGTCTTTCCTCGGGCACTCTGCCGAGATCATTAAGGAGGTCAGCTTTGATCATTTTGTCAAAGGGTAAGGATCCGTCACGCATTGAGAATTGGCGTCCCATAGCACTTCTCAATGTGGACAGGAAGGTTTTGGCTAAGATACTTTTCAACAGGCTGGTGAAGTTTGCACCGCGCTCCTTTCGGAGGCTCAGCACTGTTGCGTTCCTGGCCGTAGCACTATCAGTGCTGTTCTAGGTGTCCGAGAGGCCGTGGAGCAAGGCAGGGCGGGCCTTTGGAAGGGGTTCTTGCTGACCCTGGATCAGGCAAAAGCCTTTGATCGGGTCGACCACGAGTACCTCTGGTCCACTCTTTTGAGGTATGGTCTGCCTGGGGGGTTTGTGGACTGGCTTAAGACCTTGTACGAAGGGGCTGAGACTTTCCCTCTGGTAAACGGGTGGATTGGACAACCTTTCAGGGTAGGATCTGGTGTCCGCCAGGGCTGCCCTCTTAGCCCTTTGCTTTACGCGTTTGCGATCGATCCCTTCCTCAGAAGGGTCGATTGTGGACCGTTGGCGGGGGTGAGGATGGGCGGGGTGGCGCCGGAGGCTATCCTGAGGGTAGTGGCCTACGCGGACGATGTCACCGTCTTTGTTTCTTCACACGAGGAGGCGATGGTGGTGATGTCAGAAGTGGAGAGCTACTCGGAGGCTTCCGGGTCCAAGGTCAACCAGGACAAGTGTGAGAGTCTCTGGCTGGGAGGCGGGGATCCCGGGTTTGATCTTCTGGACACCCTCCCTGAACCCCAAGAACATGCCAAAGTCCTAGGCATCGAATTTGGCCAGGGTGATTACCCACGAAAAACTGGGAAGGCAGGATCAAAGGTGTCGCCCAAAGAGTGGACCAATGGAAGGGTTGGTCTTTGACCCTGAGGGAAAGGGTTGGCCTGTGCAAAGCTTTCCTGCTCCCCTTGCTAATCTACCTGGGCAGCGTCTGTGTCTTGCCAGAGCCTCTCTGGACTCGGGTCTACAGTTTGTTCTTCCAGATGTTATGGGGGAATAGACTGAACCTAGTCAAGCGAGAAGTCACTTACCGCACGAGGAGACTAGGGGGGTTGAATATGGTGAACCCCGTGGTGTTCCTAGTGAACACCTTTTTGAAGGTCAACGTAGCAAACCTCTGGAAAGAGAGGGCTCCTCCGTGGGTATTCTCCTGCAAGGGATGGTTTCAGCCTTTCTTCCAGGAATGGGAGACAGGGGAAGATTGAAGGATCTTCGCACGCCGCACGGACATCTCCCGGCTTATGTTACCCCGGTTCTGAAAATGATGCGCCGGTGGGGTCTGGGAATGTGGGAGGTGAGGTCCTCCCGAGGAAACTCCTCGATATGCGGGTCTTGCTTTCGCATTTTCAGAGACCATTGGTCCTCAAGGACTGCCCAAGTCGGGATCTAGAGGTTGGGTTGAGTTTGTTAAATTCTAACAGGATCCCCAAGAAGTACTGGGACTTGACTTGGCGCTGCTTCCAAGGTAAGTTGTATGTGAGGAACAATCTGAAGTACAGGAGCTCCGAGGACAGGAATTGCCCCCGTGAGGCTTGTGCTACCATGCTGGAAAGCATGGAGCACTTCCTGCTTCATTGTCCCTTTAATACAGAGGTGTACAACAGGGTGGGAGCTTCCATTGGTTGGCCGCGGCTGGCTACTCTATCCTATGCCGAGTGGGCCTATGGAGCGTTCGGAGACCTCGGGAGAAGGGACCGAACCACTTTATTCCTAGTCAGCGCAGTGGTCAGGTACTTCACGTGGAACGCACGAGTTTTAGTTTCGACGCAGAGTAAAATCCTCCGTGTAGATGAAGTTTATAGCAGCATCCTAGGTGCCCTGGTGAAGGTACGTTCTCTGGAGTGTGAAAGACTGGGTGCCCGGAGGGTGGCCCATCTCTGGAGGGGTTTCTCCTTCGGGGTGCCTTAGTCCAGTAGCGCTCCTATATCCTGGTGGTGGGCTGATGACTTTGCACCCTAGATTTTTGTTTTGAATCTGTCTCCTGAATAGGAGGTTTGCAGTCATCGACCTTGAGCCTTGGGTGGTGAGTTGTGTTCTGTAATGTTGGTTTATGTATATATTGCATATAGTGTATTGTATATATTGTATATATTGTGTATAATAGGGGGTCTTAGTTAGGTTGGGTGGGGGGATTGGGGGTTCAACAGCGGTGATAAGAGACTGATCTGGCCTGGCCCAGGCCCCGCCTGGGGAAAAACTTTGGGGCCTGATCCTAGCTCGGAGAATTCCTGAACTTTGTGACCAGAGCTGGATCAGGGGTGGTGGGATAGTTAGTGTAGGTGTGTGTTTATATATAGTGTTAAAAAAAAAAAAAAATCTCAAAAGGAAAAAACAATAAAAAAAAATAAATAAATAAAAAATAGAAAAAAAAAAATTAAAATAATTTGTATATTGTGTTGTATTTTGCTTTGTTGTTGTGTGAATGTGGTGGTATAAAGGGGAGGATGTAGGGTAAGGCAGTGGGACCAGTGGGTGTTTGTTATTTTGGTGTCATGTATAGTATTAGGTTTAGTGTTGTTTATATTGTATATATTGTATATAACATTGTATATAGGACGGTGTGGATGTAGTTGGATTGTATATAGTAGTATGAATGAAGCTGGCCGGGGGTTTTACATGATTCTATATTTATTATTTTAAGGGGTACTTGTGTAATTCTGGTTATTTTGTTTTCTTTGTTAGTTTATTTCTTGTTTAGTTAATTTTATTTCAGTTTTTCTTTTTCATATTTGTAGGTCAAGAATTTTCCTTAATATTGTTTCCATTTCTGGTTTATGTCTTGTGTCTTGTTCTGATTGGAGTTTTGTTCTTGTGGTTTGTTCTGTTGTGTTTTATTTTGTTATGTCATGTAAAGTATTTTATAATTAATAAAAGACTACAATCTATTACTCCCTGTTATCAGCCATTACTGGGGAGATGTAGACAGGAGACTACAATCTATTACTCCCTGTTATCAGCCATTACTGGGGGGAGACTGTAGGACAGGTGCCCACAATCAGTCCCACCCTGCTGGGAGCAGCACCTGTTTCCTGAGCTCCAGCTCTTCCAGGAGGAGGCCCAGAGTCTGCCTCTCTTCTCCCCAGGGAGAGGCAGGCTTCCCTGGGAGGCCGGCATGGCTTCCCAGGCTTCTGTTCCCGGTCTGTGCCGGCGGGGAGCAGGGACAGCAGCAGCAACCGGCCCAGGAGGGAGTGAGGAGATCATGAACAAGGGTGAGGAAGACGCAATCCCACCTAACTCCAACCCTGAGACAGGCTCATCGTCGCGGCCCAGAGAAGGGAGACAGGGGCACCCCAGGACGCCCCAGGAAGACGAAGCCCAGGAAGATCCTGGGGGAGATGACCTCCGGCGAGTCCACGAAATCCTTCTCCTCCCGCGTGGTCGCCATGTTACGTGAGTACGAGGACGCCGGCAAAGCACTAACCCGGCTGAAGGAGGATCTGCGGGAGGCACGGATCCTAAACACCCGTGCCTCCAACAAGGAGAGACCCGTGACCTCCCAGAGGTTTAAAACCATCAGAGATGAGGTGGTCCGGTTAGTGCTCCTCCGGGAGGGGATCGAGAAAAGCGCAGGTCCCTTCCTGGAGAGGTTTAACAACCAGCGGCGGTTCTCAGAAATGAAGGGGTTAAACACCTCAGGAGAGCCGCCAGCCGGCGTCCTAAGCGAGGAGGAGGAGGAGGACGAAGTCGTGGCTGGAGTCTCTGGTGCTGGAATGAGTCGGGAGCGAAGCCAACACAGGGAAGCGGCCTCCCGACTCGGCAAGGGACTCCGGCAACACAAGCCGGAGTGTCAGCAGAGGAAGAGGAGGAATGCGGTTTACTGAGGGAGATCAGAACTCTGGAGTCTCCTGTGGACCTGACCAGGTTCTCATTCGGTGAAGAGGAGCCAGCGGAGGAAACAAAGAAAAAGCGGAAGAAGGCGAAGGAGACTGCACGGGAGGTGGTGAGTTACCAATATGTACCGATGTCTGATGTTACACCTACCACCTCCTGTGTAAACCCCACCAAATCTAAAGGCACGGGCTCTGCAGTGGGTCCGGGGCATAGACAAGGTGGGGAGAGGAGGAGGACGTCCGGCGATGCTGCCGTCTGTGCGGGAGAACAGTGCAGGGGGCGAGGCTGTGGAGGTACTCACGGCGCCGGACATAAGGGACCCTGAGGAGTTTCCCTCCCTGCCCTCTGTGGCTAAGCCGGTTATCACCGGGGCCGAGGAGGGTGGGGGGGATGTCCACACCGTTGCGAAAGGGGGACGGTGTGGACAGACTCCATCCCCGCTCACTGCGGCTAAGCCGGCCGACGCCGGGGCCGTGGGGGGCGGGGCCGAGGAGCGTGTTACGGCAAAAGGGGGGCGCACTGTTGTGACAGGGGCGCAGTGCGCCCCAACCGAGGAGAAGAGGCGCGCGGCAGGGGATGCACGTGTAAGAAATGTTCCTGGGGAAAATCAACAACGGAAGACCCAAACTGCCAAGAATACTGGGCGCACTGCGGTGACAGGGGGGCAGTGTGCCCCAGCGGCAAAAAAAGACAATAAGGCCCCAAAGTCTGGGGCTTCAAGGCAGGCTGCTGACAATAAGGGCACAGTGGTCCAAAAGTCAGCAGCACTGTTCCAATTAAAGCGGCTGTGGTGCTACACCCCTCCCCGGTCCAGCAGGTGTGAGTGCAGAGACTCCAGTTACAAGGGAGGAAGGAATGGATGTGACTGTGGAAGGTGCAGAGAACGGTGGAACAAATGGTGGAGAGGTTAGTGGTAATGGTAAGGGGAGTGAAAGGAGCTGTGCAGCAAATGATGGGAGTTGTGGTGGAGTGAATGATGGGAGTTGTGGTGCCGTAAATGATGGGAGTTGTGGTGGAGTGAATGATGGGAGTATTGGTGGAGTGAACGAGGAGAGCAGCACTAGTGTTGGTGGAGGGGAAGTAGGTAGTGGTCCCGCTGCCCCCCCAGCGGTGGCAGGGGCTTCAGCCCCAAGCTATTCAGGAGCTGTCACTGCTGGGGGTAGTAGTGCGCCCTTGTCTGGTGGCCCTGGGAAGGTGACTTGCAACAGCTCTTCCTGGACGCCCTGAAGAAAGGGGAGAGCTCCATCACTGTAGAGGGGAGGGAGGTTGATCTGTCTTTCTGGATAGAGAGACACGGTCTTTCCGCCTTCCGAGATAGAGGGGCAGAGACTGTCTGGTCTCTGCCGACACCGGGGCAGAGGAGTAACCGTAGGAACGTGGCCCGTCTCCACTGGGTAAGCAAGGATGCCTGTCCCGATCGGTCGAAGGTGGCTGAGCTCCTGCTGGGGATGGGCTTCGCGGCATATGACATCTTCGCCTTGATCCACCCCTATGGGACCTCCTACTTCGATGTCAGCTTCGTGAGACCGGAGGGCCTTGAGCTTTTCTGGTCTCGCCATGAGCTGACTCGGGGTTGCCCCGAATGGCAGGGTTTATGTCCTGTCGCGATATCCCGCCAGAACTCAGTCAGGAAGGTGACCGTTTTGACCAGTAACGAGTCACTTTCCTGTATAGACATCTCAACCTGGATTGGTCGATATGGCGACATCGTCGGCATTCCAGAGAAGACCCGCGACGACCATGGTATCTGGTCAGGGGCCTGGACCTTCATGGTGAAATTGAAGGTTTCAGGAAACACTGTTACCCATATCCCTTCCTCAACTTTTTTGGGGAGGGACAGGATCTTGATTTTCTACCAGGGGCAGCCTAAGGTCTGTCACAGGTGCGGCAGTCCCACACACTTTAGTGCGCAGTGTACCACCCAGAAATGCGCACTGTGTGGGGACCTCGGCCATCTCGCTGCTACCTGTGGCAGGATTAGGTGTAACTTGTGTGGTGACCTCGGTCACCCTTTCAGTCGCTGTCCGCGTTCCTTCGCCAATGCGGTCCTGAAAGCGGCAGGTGCGGGACAGGCGAAAGCTGGGACTAATCTTGCCGGTGAAGGGACCAGTAGAGGCGGAGGAGGCAGGGAACCGGTGAGGAGCAAGCTGCCGCCATCCAACATCAGGCGGCAGGAGCAGCGCATGGGAACAGGAGGCAGGGAGTAATGACCCTGAACTCTGACCCGGGTACTTCACTTGCAGCTGAGGATCCTAAAGACAGCGAACTGAGCGAGGAAGTCAAGAGACTTGAAAGGGAGGAGCAGGTGGACGCCATGTCTTCCCAGGAACCTTCATCCGGTGACAGTCTGGATGAGGAAGAGGGGGAGTGGTCACAACAAAGGAAAAAGGGTAATAGAAAAACAACTAAGGGTAAGAGGGGGTCCGGGTCTCGGGCCTCCTCCCTGGAGTGCGGCCCTCTGGCTCTTTAACCCTGGTCCAGGTGCCATTGGAAGGTTCAGCCGCCCCCCTCTGGTGGATCTCTCCAACCGGTTCCGGGCCCTCCAGGACTCCCCTCCAGAGGGGGAGGACGGGGACCCGGGGCTGGAGGTTGCGGACAAGGTTGTTGGGGCTCAGGAGGTTGCTGGGTCTTCTTCTCGGGGAGCAAATAAAAGGCCCTCTGAGGGGGGGACTACCTCAGGACCACCAGACAAGGGCCAGAGTGAGTGTAAGGAGAGAATGGATGAGTCTGTCTGTCTTAAACGAACAAAAAGCTCATCATTGTCAGAGGAAGAAGGTGAACCTGTTGGGTGTGGGAAGAAAAAGGCTATCTAATTCAATCAATCATGATGGCGGCACCCACCCCGTTGACGCTGGCAACCATTAATGTTGCCAGCATAAAGTCAGAAGCGGCAAGGTACACGGCCTTTCATTTTCTCGGCCAACTTGATGCCGACATTTTGTTTTTGCAGGAGACCAGGTTGACTGACCTATCAACCGTGCATAAAGCAAGGCGGGAGTGGAGGCATGGGCCCTCCTACTGGTCTCTTGCGGCCGAGCCGTCTAGCGGGGTGGCGGTCCTTTTTAAGACCGCAGCGGTTGAATGCAGACGATTAATTGAATTAGAAATGGGGAGATGCTTGATCCTAGATGTCTCCATGAGGGGACAGGAGCTTCGGCTCATCAACATCTACGGTCCCCAATCCAAATGGGACCGCAAATGTCTCTTCATGAAGATCAAACCTTTCTTATTTTCGAGTCGGCAGGTGGTCTTTGGAGGGGATTTCAACAACGTCACGAGACCCTGTGATAGAGGAGGTTCCGGACACCGGCTGGCTTACGATTGCGTCTCGTTAAACAGGATAGTAAGTGAGGCACGCCTGGTGGATGTCCACATCCGGCACAACACAGGCCACACGGGTTTCACCTTTTTTAGAGGTAGTCAGTGCAGGTCTAGGATAGACAGGTTTTATTTTAAAGGAGGAGGCCGTCTCCTCGCCGATGTCGGTTGTGGAGGTGGAGTTCTCCGATCACTGTTTGATTATGTTTTCTCTGAACGTTACAGAGACTCCTAGGATGGGAAGAGGTTATTGGAAGCTGAATTCGTCACTCCTTGAGGAAGAAGCTGTAAGACGGTCCTTTGAGGAATTTCTTCAGAGCCAGGTACCGCTGCTGGGCCTAAGTAACACTAAGTCAGAGTGGTGGGAGATGTTCAAACATCGGGTGTCGAGATTCTTCCGGCAACTCTCGAACCTCAGAAGCCTGAACAGGGATCGCCTGTATCAGAGCCTGAGGAGGAAACTCGAGCATCTTGTCTCGACTGGAGTTAGCCGCGAGGAGATCTCCTGTGTGAAGTCCTTGCTGAAGAGGTGTCAGTACGATAGGCACACATCTTTGGTTTTTGAGAGGGACTACGGGAAGTACCATTCGCCCGACCCTTACAGAAGCTGCAAGATTTCAGTGAATAGTAAGGTAGTGACTGGGCTGATAGACAGTACGGGATCCTGAGAAGGTCCAGGTCAGGGATCTTGGAGGTCGTCAGTTCATACTACTCGCACCTCTTGGGAAGGAGGGAACTGGATCGTGACAGGATGTCGGCTTTCCTGGCTGAAGCTGTTCCTGAGCCAGGGGCTGACCTCTCGCTGGACGTTTTGGCAGAAGCGATCAAAGAAGAGGAAGTGAGACTGGCGATCGATGGGCTCAGGCCCAAAAAATCGCCAGGTCCGGATGGCTTAACATCTGAGTTCTTTAAGACCTTTAGGGACTCCTTGGTCCCCCTCTTGACTCAGGTGTTTAATGAGTGTCTTTCCTCGGGCACTCTGCCGAGATCATTAAGGAGGTCAGCTTTGATCATTTTGTCAAAGGGTAAGGATCCGTCACGCATTGAGAATTGGCGTCCCATAGCACTTCTCAATGTGGACAGGAAGGTTTTGGCTAAGATACTTTTCAACAGGCTGGTGAAGTTTGCACCGCGGCTCCTTTCGGAGGCTCAGCACTGTTGCGTTCCTGGCCGTAGCACTATCAGTGCTGTTCTAGGTGTCCGAGAGGCCGTGGAGCAAGGCAGGGCGGGCCTTTAGAAGGGGTTCTGTTATGTTTCGGTAGCTGAGGAGAGCAGGCAAAAAGGTAATACACCAGAGCAGTTGGAATCTATGAGATTGCAGTACCCTGACTAACCACCACAAGTAGAGGCAGCCGTGGAGCGTTCCTACGTTGGTCCTAGACGCCTCGTCACAGCCTGAGAAACTAACTACACCTAAAGACAGAAACAGGAAAGCTATCTGCCCCGGAGCAGAACCCCAAAGATAATAGAAAGCCCCCAAACATGTAATGGCGGTTAGACAAGAGGAAATACTGACAAAGAAAGAAAATAGTATGAGCAAACGCTGGGGCCCAAACTATCTAAATAGAAAAGGATAGGAAGGGTACTTACTGCAATCCCAGAAAACCCTGAAAAGCACCAACTCTACTAATTTCAAAATCACCTGAGATCACACGACCTCTACCACCTAAATTAGTTCTCTGGTGTAACAAAATCAAAACAGCAGCCACTGAAAAAACTGGAAAAAGCAAAAGAACAAAACTCAGTGGCTGAACTAAACTGAGAGGGCAGAAGCCCCGGAGGGGACCCTGAAGGCCCCCAAAGAAGTGCAGTACAAAATGCAAAAATATAGCACAAACACAAAAGAAGCAAAAGTCTTATCTGTAAGCAGGAGATGCAGACACGACACAGCAGGCTACAAGGGAAACTGGAATGAAGGATTCAGACCAGAACAATTGATCACCGGCAACCCTGATGGGAAAATGACTCCCTTATATAAGACCAGTCAGTAACACCTGATTCCCAGTCCTCACAATCTTCACTAGCACCGCTTGTAACCACCAGAGGGAGCCTCTGCTCAGAACTCATCTCAAACCCATTCACAACAGTACCCCCCCTTGAGGAGGGGTCACCGAACCCTCATTTGAGCAACCAGGTCGGTCAGGATGAGTTCTATGATACGTACGGATAAGTCTCCTAGCATGGATGTCCGAAGCAAACACCCAAGAATTGTCCTCCTGACCATAACCTCTCCATTTAACCAAATACTGGAGTTTCCGTCTAGAAAAACGAGAATCCAATATTTTCTCAACCACATACTCCAGATTGCCCTCAACCAAAACAGGGTCAGGAGGCACAGCAGCAGGAACCACTGGCTCAACAAACCTCTTCAACAAGGACTTGTGGAACACGTTATGGATCTTAAATGTCCCTGGAAGAAGCAAACGAAAAGAAACAGGATTAATAATCTCCATGATCTTATAAGGTCCAATGAACCTAGGCTTAAATTTAGGAGATGCTACTCTCATAGGAATATTCTTTGAGGACAACCAGACCAAGTCCCCCACTTTAAACCGAGGACCATCAGTCCTATGCCGGTTAGCAAACCGCTGGGCCTTCTCCTGAGAGAGGGACAACCTCTCCACTACCTGGTCCCAAATCTGTTGCATACGCTCCACAACAGAGTCAACACCCGGACAGACAGAAGCCTCCGTCTGTCCTGAAGAAAATCGAGGGTGAAACCCAGAATTACAGAAAAACGGAGACATCAAAGTGGCAGAGCTAGCCCTATTATTAAGAGCAAACTCAGCCAAAGGCAAAAAAGAGACCCAGTCATCCTGATCAGCAGACACAAAGCATCTTAGATAAGTCTCCAATGTCTGGTTTGTTCTCTCAGTTTGACCATTGGTCTGAGGATGAAATGCCGAGGAGAAAGACAATTGAACACCCAGTTTAGAACAAAAAGTCCTCCAAAATCTGGAAACAAACTGGACTCCTCTGTCAGACACAATGTTCTCAGGAATGCCGTGTAAACGAACCACGTGCTGAAGGAACAACGGCACCAATTCAGAGGAGGAAGGCAACTTAGGTAATGGCACAAGATGTATCATTTTGGAAAACCTATCACAAATTACCCAGATGGTGGTCATTCTCTGAGAAACAGGAAGATCGGAAATGAAATCCATAGAGATATGGGTCCATTGTCTCTTGGGCACAGGCAATGGCATCAACAAACCACTAGAGCGAGAGCAAGGCTTGGAGCGAGAGCAAGTCCCGCAGGACTGCACAAATTCCCTGACATCACGAGACAAGGTAGGCCACCAAAAGGACCGACTAACCAAGTCTCTGGTACCAAAAATTCCGGGATGCCCAGTCAATGCGGAACAATGAATCTCAGACATCACACTCTTTTTCCATTGGTCCGGGACAAACAATTTTCCAACAGGGCAGCGCTCGGGCCTATCCTCCTGACACCCCTCCAGAGCAAGTCTCAAATTGGGCGAGATGGCGGAAAGAACTACACCCTCTTTCAAAATAACAGAAGGATCAGATAACTCAGGAGAGTCCGCAAGGAAACTCCTCGAGAGGGCATCCGCCTTAACATTCTTAGTGCCAGGAAGAAAGGAAACCACAAAATTAAAACGTGTGAAAAACAAGGCCCACCTGGCCTGTCTAGGATTGAGTCGCTTGGCAGATTCCAGATAGACCAGATTCTTATGGTCCGTAAGGACCACCACCTGATGTTTGGCTCCCTCCAGCCAATGTCTCCACTCTTCAAAAGCCCACTTCATGGCCAACAACTCCCGATTACCCACGTCATAATTACGTTCAGTAGGAGAAAATTTGAGAGAGAAAAAGGCACAAGGGTTACTTTTAGAGGTCTCTGGATCTTTTTGGGACAAAACGGCACCTGCCCCAATTTCAGAGGCATCAACCTCCACCTGAAATGGCAGAGAAACATCAGGCTGCCGTAGAACAGGAGCAGAAGTGAATCTCTGCTTAAGTTCCTGAAATGCAGAGACTGCCTCAGGAGGCCAATTCACCACATCAGAACCCTTTCTGGTCAAATCAGTTAATGGTTTAACAATAACCGAGAAATTACCAATAAATTTACGATAAAAATTGGCAAAACCCAAAAATCTCTGAAGAGCCTTCAATGAAGTAGGTTGGACCCAATCACAGATGGCCTGAACCTTGACCGGGTCCATTTCAATAACAGATGGGGACAAAATGAATCCCAGAAATGAGATCCTCTGTACGCCAAAAAGACACTTTGATCCCTTCACATACAGAGCATTCTCTCTCAAAATCTGGAATACAGTTCGAACATGTTTCACATGAGAGTCCCAGTCATTAGAAAATATCAAGATATCATCCAAATAAACAATCAGAAATTTATCCACAAAATCCCTGAAAATGTCATTCATGAAGGTCTGGAAGACGGAAGGAGCATTAGTGAGCCCAAAGGGCATCACTAGGTACTCAAAATGCCCTTCAGGGGTATTGAATGCCGTCTTCCATTCATCCCCGTGCTTAATGCGAATAAGGTTATACGCCCCCCTGAGGTCAAGCTTGGTAAACCAAGTAGCGTTTTTCACCCTGGAAAACAGGTCAGAAATCAAGGGTAACGGGTATTGATATTTCACAGTAATATTGTTCAAGAGACGATAATCAATACACGGCCTTAATGAACCATCTTTTTTGGCCACAAAGAAAAAACCGGCACCTAAGGGTGAAGAGGATGGTCTGATATGACCCTTCTCCAATGATTCCTTGATATAAGACCGCATAGCGTCATGTTCAGGTACAGACAAGTTAAAAAGGCGACCTTTAGGGAATTTACTACCCGGCACTAATTCAATAGCGCAGTCATAGCTCCTATGGGGAGGTAAGGATCAGATTTACTTTCGCTAAACACATCAGAAAAATCAAACAAAAAGTCAGGAACATCCTCAGCCTGGGGGGAGGCAGAAAAAACAGGAGTGTTGGTATTAACACATTGGCAGCCCCAACTGGTTACAGACACAGATTTCCAATCCAAAACAGGATTATGAGACTGTAACCAAGGGAAACCCAGCACGATAATGTCATGCAGATTATATAGAACCAAAAATTTGCAGCACTCCTGGTGATCAGGTTCAACCCTCATTATCACCTGAGTAGAAAACTGGGGTTTATTCTCAGCCAAAGGGGTAGAATCGATCCCCAGTAGGGGAATAGACTTCTGTAGGGGTATCAAGGGAAACCCACAACGTTTAGCAAAATCATAATCCATCAGGTTAATAGCTGCTCCAGAATCAACGAAAGCCTGAGCAGAAAATGAGGACAGAGAGCATATCAGAGTGACAGTTAATAAAAACTTAGTCTGAACACTACCCAAGACAACTGAGCGTGCAAAACGTCTTCCCCGCTTAGGGCAGACTGAAATAGCATGAGAGGCATCACCACAGTAGAAACATAACCCATTGCGCTTTCGAAACTCATGACGCTGTGCCCCAGACACCACTCTATCACACTGCATGGGTTCAGAAGCTGGTTCACAAGGCAACACCATTCCACGCATACTTCTCCGCTCACGCAAACGTCTGTCAATTTGAATCGCTAATGACATAGAATCATTGAGACCAGAGGGGACAGGGAATCCCACCATAACATCCTTTACATTATCTGACAGACCCTTCCGGAAAAGGGCCGCCAAAGCGTCGTCATTCCATTTGGTCAGGACTGCCCACCTACGGAATCTCTGACAGTATAACTCAGCGTCATCAAGCCCCTGATTTAATGCCAACAAGGTTTTTTCAGCTTGATCAGTGACATTAGGCTCATCGTACAATAACCCCAAAGCCTGAAAAAACGCATCAACATCACTCAAAACAGGATCCCCAGGTATCAGGGAAAAAGCCCAATCCTGAGGATCGCCGCGCAGGAGAGAGATGATAATTTGAACCTGCTGCGCTGCGTTTCCTGAGGACTTAGATTTTAAGGCAAAAAACAATTTACAATTATTTTTGAAATTCTGAAACTTAGCTCGATCCCCCAAAAACAAATCTGGCATGGGAATCCTAGGTTCCACAACAGGCAACCTAGCAAGATATGCAGCAATACTCCGAACCTCAGTGGCAAGCTGATCCACACGGCCAGACAACCGTGCAAACTCCATTGGGAGAAAAGATCCTCCCCAGCACCCAGAGATACAGAGGGAAAAAAAAAAAAATGCAACAAACAGAAAAATATCTCTGACAACCTTTTTTCTTTCACAATATTTTTCCCTTCTGTGAGTACCATACAATTTTCAATTTTTTTGGGCCGGTGATACTGTTATTTTTCGGTAGCTGAGGAGAGCAGGCAAAAAGGTAATACACCAGAGCAGTTGGAATCTATGAGATTGCAGTACCCTGACTAACCACCACAACTAGAGGCAGCCGTGGAGCGTTCCTACGTTGGTCCTAGACGCCTCGTCACAGCCTGAGAAACTAACTACACCTAAAGATAGAAAAGGAAAGCTATCTGCCCCGGAGCAGAACCCCAAAGATAATAGAAAGCCCCCAAACATGTAATGGCGGTTAGACAAGAGGAAATACTGACAAAGAAAGAAAATAGTATGAGCAAACGCTGGGGCCCAAACTATCTAAATAGAAAAGGATAGGAAGGGTACTTACTGCAATCCCAGAAAACCCTGAAAAACACCAACCTACTAATTTCAAAATCACCTGAGATCACACGACCTCTACCACCTAAATTAGTTCTCTGGTGTAACAAAATCAAAACAGCAGCCACTGAAAAAACTGGAAAAAGCAAAAGAACAAAACTCAGTGGCTGAACTAAACTGAGAGGGCAGAAGCCCCCGGAGGGGACCCTGAAGGCCCCCAAAGAAGTGCAGTACAAAATGCAAAAATATAGCACAAACACAAAAGAAGCAAAAGTCTTATCTGTAAGCAGGAGATGCAGACACGACACAGCAGGCTACAAGGGAAACTGGAATGAAGGATTCAGACCAGAACAATTGATCACCGGCAACCGATGGGAAAATGACTCCCTTATATAAGACCAGTCAGTAACACCTGATTCCCAGTCCTCACAATCTTCACTAGCACCGCTTGTAACCACCAGAGGGAGCCTCTGCTCAGAACTCATCTCAAACCCATTCACAACAGGGTTCTTGCTGACCCTGGATCAGGCAAAAGCCTTTGATCGGGTCAACCACGAGTACCTCTGGTCCACTCTTTTGAGGTATGGTCTGCCTGGGGGGTTTGTGGACTGGCTTAAGACCTTGTACGAAGGGGCTGAGACTTTCCCTCTGGTAAACGGGTGGATTGGACAACCTTTCGGGGTAGGATCTGGTGTCCGCCAAGGCTGCCCTCTTAGCCCTTTGCTTTACGCGTTTGCGATCGATCCCTTCCTCAGAAGGGTCGATTGTGGACCGTTGGCGGGGGTGAGGATGGGCGGGGTGGCGCCGGAGGCTGTCCTGAGGGTGGTGGCCTACGCGGACGATGTCACCGTCTTTGTTTCTTCACACGAGGAGGCGATGGTGGTGATATCAGAAGTGGAGAGCTACTCGGAGGCTTCCGGGTCCAAAGTCAACCAGGACAAGTGTGAGAGTCTCTGGCTGGGAGGCGGGGATGTCCGGGTTTGATCTTCTGGACACCCTCCCTGAACCTCAAGAACATGCCAAAGTCCTAGGCATCGAATTTGGCCAGGGTGATTACCCCACGAAAAACTGGGAAGGCAGGATCAAAGGTGTCGCCCAAAGAGTGGACCAATGGAAGGGTTGGTCTTTGACCCTGAGGGAAAGGGTTGGCCTGTGCAAAGCTTTCCTGCTCCCCTTGCTAATCTACCTGGGCAGCGTCTGTGTCTTGCCAGAGCCTCTCTGGACTCGGGTCTACAGTTTGTTCTTCCAGATGTTATGGGGGAATAGACTGAACCTAGTCAAGCGAGAAGTCACTTACCGCACGAGGAGACTAGGGGGGTTGAATATGGTGAACCCCGTGGTGTTCCTAGTGAACACCTTTTTGAAGGTCAACGTAGCAAACCTCTGGAAAGAGAGGGCTCCTCCGTGGGTATTCTCATGCAAGGGATGGTTTCAGCCTTTCTTCCAGGAATGGGAGACAGGGGGAAGATTGAAGGATCTTCGCACGCCGCACGGACATCTCCCGGCTTATGTTACCCCGGTTCTGAAAATGATGCGCCGGTGGGGTCTGGGAATGTGGGAGGTGAGGTCCCTCCCGAGGAAACTCCTCGATATGCGGGTCTTGCTTTCGCATTTTCAGAGACCATTGGTCCTCAAGGACTGCCCAAGTCGGGATCTAGAGGTTGGGTTGAGTTTGTTAAATTCTAACAGGATCCCCAAGAAGTACTGGGACTTGACTTGGCGCTGTTTCCAAGGTAAGTTGTATGTGAGGAACAATCTGAAGTACAGGAGCTCCGAGGACAGGAATTGCCCCCGTGAGGCTTGTGCTACCATGCTGGAAAGCATGGAGCACTTCCTGCTTCATTGTCCCTTTAATACAGAGGTGTACAACAGGGTGGGAGCTTCCATTGGTTGGCCGCGGCTGGCTACTCTATCCTATGCCGAGTGGGCCTATGGAGCGTTCGGAGACCTCGGGAGAAGGGACCGAACCACTTTATTCATAGTCAGCGCAGTGGTCAGGTACTTCACGTGGAACGCACGAGTTTTAGTTTCGACGCAGAGTAAAATCCTCCGTGTAGATGAAGTTTATAGCAGCATCCTAGGTGCCCTGGTGAAGGTTCGTTCTCTGGAGAGTGAAAGACTGGGTGCCCGGAGGGCGGCCCATCTCTGGAGGGGTTTCTCCTTCGGGGTGCCTTAGTCCAGTAGCGCTCCTATATCCTGGTGGTGGGCTGATGACTTTGCACCCTAGATTTTTGTTTTGAATCTGTCTCATGAATAGGAGGTTTGCAGTCATCGACCTTGAGCCTTGGGTGGTGAGTTGTGTTCTGTAATGTTGGTTTATGTATATATTGTATATAGTGTATTGTATATATTGTGTATAATAGGGGGTCTTAGTTAGGTTGGGTGGGGGGATTGGGGGTTAACAGCGGTGTGAGAGACTGATTGGCCTGGCCAGGCCGCCTGGGGAAAAACTTTGGGCCTGATCCTAGCTCGGTGATTCCTGAACTTTGTGACAGAGCTGGATCAGGGGTGGTGGGATAGTTAGTGTAGGTGTGTGTTTATATATAATGTAAAAAAAAAAAAAAAAAAAAAAATTAAAAATAAATAAATAAATAAATAAATAAATAAAAAATAATTTATATTGTGTTGTATTTTGCTTTGTTGTTGTGTGAATGTGGTGGTATAAAGGGGAGGATGTAGGGTAAGGCAGTGGGACCAGTGGGTGTTTGTTATTTTGGTGTCATGTATAGTATTAGGTTTAGTGTTGTTTATATTGTATATATTGTATATAACATTGTATATAGGACGGTGTGGATGTAGTTGGGGTTGTATATAGTAGTATGAATGAAGCTGGCCGGGGGTTTTACATGATTCTATATTTATTATTTTAAGGGGTACTTGTGTAATTCTGGTTATTTTGTTTTCTTTGTTAGTTTAATTTCTTGTTTAGTTAATTTTATTTGTTTTATTTTTTTGTTTCATACTTTGTAGGTCAAGAATTTTCCTTAATATTGTTTCCATTTCTGGTTTATGTCTGTGTCTTGTTCTGATTGGAGTTTTGTTCTTGTGGTTTGTTCTGTTGTGTTTTATTTTGTTATGTCATGTGAAGTATTTTATAATAATAAAAAAGACCTACAATCTATTACTCCCTGTTATCAGCCATTACTGGGGAGGAGACTGTAGGACAGGAAACTACAATCTATTACTCCCTGTTATCAGCCATTACTGGGGGGAGACTGTAGGACAGGAGACTACAATCTATTACTCCCTGTTATCAGCCATTACTGGGGAGGAGACTGTAGGACAGGAAACTACAATCTATTACTCCCTGTTATCAGCCATTACTGGGGGGAGACTGTAGGGGGAGCATATCAGAGTGAGTGGAGTTTAGTGGGGGATGGGGTCTCTTTTGTTGGCCCCCATGGCTGCCTTCATGTAGGTTTCCATATTCCAGTCAGTGAACTCTTCCTGACCCCGCTGATACTGCTGATGTTTGTTACAATGTATCAGTGCCATCTGGATGCACAATGTCCATTTTTAGACAGGATTATACACTGTGTGCAGAATTATTAGGCTGGTTGTATTTGAGAGGATTCTTTTTATTATTGAACAACTCTGTTCTCAATCAACCCAAAAGACTCAAATATCAAAGCTGAATATTTTGGGAGTTGGAGTGGTTTTTTAGATTTGTCTATCTAAGGCTACTTTCACACTTGCGTTTTTTTGCGCAGCGCATCGTGCGCTATCGGACGCATGCGCAATGTTCCCCTATCTTTAACATGGCGGGCGCAGGGTCTAGCGCTTGCACGCGTTCATGTGCGTTTGTCGTGCGCTGCCCATTTTCCCGGTGTGCGCCCATACGCGCCAGACGCTACATGTTGCATTTTTTTTTCCGCCCAACCGCTTTAAAAAAACGCGTGCGCACGTGTGCGCATGCTATGCGCAAAAAATAACATTGCAGTCTATGGGGGCGCTGGCGTGCGCATGGCTTTGCGCTCGTCAGCGCTTTTGCACGCACCGATCTTTCTGTAAATAATGGAGCCAGAGATGATGGAGACAGATGATGGAGCCAGAGATGATAGAGCCAGAGATGATAGAGCCAGAGATGATGGAGGCAGAGATGATGGAGGCAGAGATGATGGAGACAGAGATGATGGAGGCAGAGATGATGGAGCCAGAGATGATAGAGCCAGAGATGATGGAGACAGAGATGATGGAGGAAGAGATGATGGAGGCAGAGATGATGGAGACAGATGATGGAGCCAGAGATGGTAGAGCCAGAGATGATAGAGGCAGAGTGATGGAGCAGGATGAGAGGCAGAGATGATGGAGGCAGAGATGATGGAGGCAGAGATGATGGAGCCAAGATGATGGAGCCAGAGATGTGAGACAGAGATGATAGAGCCAGAGATGATGGAGCCAGAGATGATGGAGCCAGAGATGATGGAGCCAGAGATGATGGAGGCAGAGATGATGGAGGCAGAGATGATGGAGGCAGAGATGATGGAGGCAGAGATGATAGAGCCAGAGATGATGGAGCCAGAGATGATGGAGCCAGAGATGATGGAGACAGAGATGATGGAGGCAGAGATGATGGAGCCAGAGATGATAGAGCCAGAGATGATGGAGGCAGAGATGATGGAGGCAGAGATGATGGAGGCAGAGATGATGGAGACAGATGATGGAGCCAGAGATGGTAGAGCCAGAGATGATAGAGCCAGAGATGATGGAGGCAGAGATGATGGAGGCAGAGATGATGGAGGCAGAGATGATGGAGGCAGAGATGATAGAGCCAGAGATGATGGAGCCAGAGATGATGGAGCCAGAGATGATAGAGCCAGAGATGATAGAGAGAGAGATGATAGAGAGAGAGATGATAGAGAGATGATGGAGGCAGAGATGATAGAGCCAGAGATGATGGAGGCAGAGATGATGGAGCCAGAGATGATAGAGGCAGAGATGATAGAGCCAGAAATGATGGAGCCAGAGATGATGGAGCCAGAGATGATAGAGCCAGAGATGATGGAGCCAGAAATGATGGAGCCAGAGATGATGGAGCCAGAGATGATGGAGCCAGAGATGATGGAGCCAGAGATGATGGAGGCAGAGATGATGGAGCCAGAGATGATGGAGCCAGAGATGATGGAGGCAGAGATGATGGAGCCAGAGATGGTAGAGCCAGAGATGATAGAGCCAGAGATGATGGAGGCAGAGATGATAGAGCCAGAGATGATGGAGCCAGAGATGATGGAGCCAGAGATGATGGAGCCAGAGATGATGGAGCCAGAGATGATGGAGGCAGAGATGATGGAGGCAGAGATGATAGAGCCAGAGATGATGGAGCCAGAGATGATGGAGCCAGAGATGATGGAGACAGAGATGATGGAGGCAGAGATGATGGAGCCAGAGATGATGGAGCCAGAGATGGATGGAGGCAGAGATGATGGAGGCAGAGATGATGGAGGCAGAGATGATGGAGGCAGAGATGATGGAGACAGATGATGGAGCCAGAGATGGTAGAGCCAGAGATGATAGAGCCAGAGATGATGGAGGCAGAGATGATGGAGGCAGAGATGATGGAGGCAGAGATGATAGAGCCAGAGATGATGGAGCCAGAGATGATGGAGCCAGAGATGATAGAGCCAGAGATGATAGAGAGAGAGATGATAGAGAGATGATGGAGGCAGAGATGATAGAGCCAGAGATGATGGAGGCAGAGATGATAGAGCCAGAGATGATAGAGCCAGAGATGATAGAGGCAGAGATGATAGAGCCAGAAATGATGGAGCCAGAGATGATGGAGGCAGAGATGATAGAGCCAAAGATGATGGAGCCAGAGATGATGGAGCCAGAGATGATGGAGCCAGAGATGATGGAGGCAGAGATGATAGAGCCAGAGATGATGGAGGCAGAGATGATGGAGCAGAGATGATGGAGCAGAGATGATAATGTGACAAATAGACAACGCATGCGCCAAAAAAACGCAAACGCATGCAAAAACGCATGAAATCGCAGACAAACGCTGCGTTTTTTTGTCGAAATGCGCATGCTGATGCGACTAAATATTGCAGCGTTTACAAGCGTTTTTTTAATGCGCTTCATGTGCGCTCGAAACGCAGCGCAAAAAAACGCAAGTGTGAAAGTAGCCTTAGGAGGAGATCTGTTTGTGCAGGTAACTATAAGGCTGTGTTTGCATGGTCAGTAAGGCAGTCGCTTTGGACGGAGTGGAAAGCCCCGCTCCCTAGTGAACGCGCGGTGAATGTGCTCATTGAACACATCCAGAATCGCCGCAGTGCTACATAGGACTGTGACGCAGCGTCGCCGAAAGGGAATAGGACATGCTGCGATCTGAAAAGACGCGCCGCATGTCCGTTAACGCAGGTCTGCCGCCTGCGTGTTTTTATGCATAGTGGGGACGGGATTTCTTGAAAACCC